>CAUYQV010196916.1:0-11523 GCA_963574575.1 Galagoides demidoff | reverse complement strand
GCAACCTCCAACTCCTGGGCTCAAGCGAGTCTCCTGCCTCCACCTCCCAAGTAGCTGGGACCACAGGCGCCCGCCACAACACCCGGCCATTTTTTGGTTGCAGCCATCATTGTTGTTTGGCGGGCCCGGGCTGGGGATTCGAACCTGCCACCTTAGGTGTACACGGCTGGCACCTTAGCTGATTGAGCCACAGGCGCTGAGCCAAAATGTTAGCATTTTCCATGGTATTAATGTTTCTTCAGGTGATTGTGATATCTCTCCATTTATTCAGCTTTTCTTTTTGGTCTTTCAGTAAAGTTTTTATGCGTTTTCATGTATATTTTGTGTATTCCTGTCAGGTGTATTTCTAGGTATTTGTGGATTTTTGTTGCTATTGGAAATAACTCTTTTAGGTCAGTATTTTACTTTGATGTTTACCCAGGAGGAGGAGGATACTAAGGTACTTTTATTTATCAGTGTTAAAATTCTAGAATTGGGACTTTTTATTACACTGACTATATTTATTATGAAGTTTTTTGGAAGAGCTGTTATTATGTCAATTTTCAGTTTATAATTGATGAGGTCTTATGTTTCAGAAAATATGCTGCATGTGTATATGTAGAATATGTATGTGTCTCCTAGCTTACCGGAGATACGGGCATACTCTCCATGAAGTTCCAATTTCAAAGCCTTTGGCGTGAGTTCAGCATATTCAAGATCCCTAGCCTCTGGCTGTTGCATTTTTTCATGTCCCCAAAATGTCACTTTTGTCAACCAAAATCCAAAACCCAGCCCCTTTAATGTTCTCATAAAACAAGCATTCAAATGTGCTGGTAGTTAGAGATCACAGGAAGGTCATGTCCACCGTCTCCCTGTGTGTGCTCTGGCCTTTCACCTCCAGCCCAGGAAATAATAGTGCAGATATTAGAAGACCAAGTGGAGTATTATCTTCTAAAAATACTCAGTACTCTTCCTGAAGGAAACCATGATGAGTACAATTTTTTTCTATTCCTTTTTATATCAGTAAACGTTATATGTGGTATTTAAATATGCCATATGCATTCAGATCATTCTCCCGTGTAGTATTTATATTTAAGTATACCCAGCTTAGGACTTTACTTGAAATTAAAATTTTAAATCAGTTTGCTCTTGTGTATTACTTTGAATCCACAGATAGCACCATTAAATTTTCAGCACACGTGATGTTCTTGGTAAATGTAGCCAACTATATGTTAAACTCTTTAATCCAATGTTAATATAGACTGTATTCTCTATTCTTTTGTATAGATGTTCCTTCTCTTACAGTGGGGTTATACCTAATAAACCCATCATAAGTTGAGCATATTGTAAGCTGAAATGCATTTAATACACCTAATGTACCAATATCAGTACAGCTTAGTCTGGCCTACCTTAAACATGCTCAGAACACTTACATTAGTCTACAGTTGGGCAAAATCATTTGGCAACACAGTGCACTGCAGAGTGTTAGTCTTTTACCCTTATGATCGTGTAGCTGACTGGGAGCTGTGACCCATTGTCACTGCCCACCACTGAGAGTATGGGTACTCCTGGCCCTAGGGGAGGTCAAAATTTTAAAAAGTACGATTTCTTCTGAATGTTTACAGCTTTTCCACCATTGTAAAGTAAAAAAAAAAAATCATAAGTTGGAGATAGTTTGCATAAACTCCATAGTTCCTTAGAAAACAAGGTGCTTTGGAAAGGTTTCCATCCCTATCACGTAATTATAGCCTGATTTACTCCATAGCTAGGAGAATGTACCTCTTTTCCATCATCATTCTCCATCGTGTGGTGACAGTATTCACTAATTCATTCTGGACATATCATGTGGCCCTCCCCCTGCTAAGAATGATTACAATAGAGCCAGTTAATAAATATTTCTTTAAGCTATAAAGGAAAAGGTATGCTTGATATTCCATTTAAATACTTGAGCTTCACAGTGATTCTGTCATGATGATACTTTTTTATCGTGAAGTATTTGTTAGTTAGAAATTAGGTTATGCCAGAAAGTGATATGAAATGCAAACGCCATGGCTCATACGGTCATCACAATAACTCGTTTATCCCGAGACAGAGACTTGCTGGGTCTGTGAGCTGTCACTGTGACGGCTCACTCTGCACCTTATGAATCCAGAGTGGTGCAGGCCCTGCTTTTATGAGTCCCTTGTGGCATGGGTGTATAATACCATCCATATCAATGGACCACAAGTTTTTCTCCTTAGAGGGGAATTAATGTATTCCTCAAAGTGGTGTGGCTTTGTTAATTTTCATATGGGAAACTGAAGTTCTTTGTCATTGGCAAAGATTTATTCAAAAGGGTGACTTACCATTAAAAACAAGCTTGCGGGCTGGGTGCGGTGGTTTACGCCTGTAATCCTAGCACTCTGGGAGGCCTTGGTGGATAGATTGCTTGAGCTCAGGACTTTGAGATCAGCGTGAGCAAAAGTCATACCCCTGCCTCTACGAAAAATAGGAAAACCAGCCAGACAGTGGTACATACCTGTAGTCCCAGCTACTTGGGAGGGAGAGGCAAGAGGATTGCTCGAGCCCAAGAATTTGAGGTTGCTGTGAGCTATGATGCCACAGCACTCTACCAGGGTGACAGAGTGAGATTGTGTCTCAGAAAATAAAATAAAATAAAATAAATATAAGCTAGTACCTTGTAGCTTGTATCATTTAAAAAATAAGCTTGTAGAATAAAATGAAGCAAAATGGTATCCCTTAAAATAAACTGCTTTCATTTTTATTATAAACCAATCAGATTGACAAAAATTTGTCCTAGACACAGTAACAAATGCTTGCCCATATGATTGATTTGTCATCGTCGGTGTTCAATCAACATGTTTGGCTCATACCCTCATAAAGGTTTGATACATGTTAGAGATAAAGATCATTTTCAGTTTTTTGACTTCTGAGAATGAGGCCATTAATTACTGATTTCTTTTTTAAGTTTTTGATTATTGCTTATGTCAACTAAAGCATAAGCCTTTCTTACGTTAGGCAGTGTTGTCAGATAAGATATTTTAAACAAAAGCAACTATTTAATGGAAAATATCATATCCTCTACTTTGTAATTAAGAAAATTATCTGGAGATTTTTCTTTTCTTTTTTTCTTTTTTTTTTAACGAGGCTATTGATGACACTGATTATGAACTAAAGTGTTCTTTACCAAACTAACTGCCCTGTTTTGAATTACAGGATCTCCAAAGGTGGGTAAATGGTGCTAATGAACATGGCTTTGTCCTGGTGTCTTTTGGAGCCGGTGTGAAGTATCTGTCAGAAGACATCGCTGACAAGTTGGCAGGAGCTCTGGGGAGATTGCCTCAAAAAGTGATTTGGAGGTGAGTTTAAAATGCAGATGGTTTCTCTGCTCTCAATTTTCAGTATCTCCTTGTTTACCTCCCAAATTCCAGTGAAGAGCAACCCGTGGCTTCCGTGGCAAAATTAGCAGGATACCCTTGACTTTTCAGTTTGTTCTGTAGTGTACTGAAATCTAGGAATTAATGCATAAGACTCTATGATGGATAAAGCAACCTCTGACTTACAGCACAAAGGAAGATATAACTCTGAATGATTTACCCTGGTGTCAGATGCGTTTTTATTCTCCCTTCAGCGTTCTACCCTCAGTTATCCTGCTATTATTTATTATCATGAAAAAATCAGCTACAATTGCCTGTCTTTCTATCTATTCCTTCGACTGACTTTTGGAATGAGGTAGACAATGATATATGAGGAATGAGATACAGATAAAATATTACACGGACTCCTTTAGGCTCCCATTTTGCCTCCGTTATAAATACTTTTGATTTACTTAGGAAACTAGGCCTTTAACAAACACAACTTACCAGTTAACACTGGTTACAATCGACCTGTAGATTGACCCCAGCTTCCTCGGGGAGGCACTGCTAATGTATGTCTGTCTCTGAAATTTCCAACCTGATGTTTAAAAGTCACACCTGAACACTTTACTTAGTACGTATTTATACCAGCACTCTTGGGCTCTGGGGATATAGTAATAAAAAGCACCAGCCTCACAGTTTCTACCACATTCAAGTGTCTCTCAAGCCATTATACATAAGCTCTGAGCGATACACAGAGGGGGTCAAAACATGTATCCATATTTTAAGCAAGGAAAGATATCAAGTCAAGTTTGACTTTTGCAGTTACAGGACCCCAAGATACAATATACAAGATGACAGACTTTCTTGGCGGATATCAAGTATTACAATTTTAATAGAGTTTTCCTTTCTTAGAGTGTGCGTACTTTTTTTGGCACCTTCTGTATATTTTCCCTCTATAACCACTGTGCAAGAATTTGCTCCTGCATCTCCTGGTTGGCTTATGAAATGGATTTTTTTTTTTTTTCTAACTGCTCTGGACTTTTCTCTTCAGATTCTACTTGTATTGCATTTTCTCTATCAGACTTAACACAGAAAGCGCCCTTTCTGCTTTATTTTGGGCAGTGTATGTCTTCTCAGTTAGGACTCTTGTTATTCTCTTAGTTGTCAGGCATGTTCACGGTTTATCTCTTAAAGACCAGACAGGGAATGCCCTAGTTATGCCATTTACTCCATGGATTTCCTGTCTCTGGGCCAAGCTAATGAAGAACACTTTCTGCTTTCTTTTAATTTCCGTGTGTTTTCTTAGGCTCTGGGTATCAAGGATTAGGACCATTTGCTATCCGATGGTGGACTCCTGGCCCTTCCTGTTTCAGCTTTTGGGTATTTGTGGGGAGTTAACTTCAGTTTGATTGTTTTTTTCCCCATGTCTGTTTATACAGATGAGAGAAACCAATGTAAAACAGATTACCACATAAGACAATTATTTCTTATGTATCCTTCAATCAGAGAAAGAGTTTTTAACTAGAAAGAAACTTTAGCCAGGTGTGGTGGCTCACACTTGTGATCCCAGCACACTCAGAGGCCAAGGCAGGAAGATTGCTTAAGGCCAGAAGTTCTGGGCCAGCCTGGGCAACATAGCAAGGCCCTTCTCTACATGCACTGTCTTTAACAAAAGAAAAAAAAATTAGCCAGGCATAGGGGAACATACCTTTTAGTCCTGTTCCACTATAGGCAGGACTAAATCCTTTAGTTTGAAAGGATTGCTTGGGACCCCAGGAGTTGGAGGTTACAGTGAGCTGTGATTGTGCACACTGTACACACTACCTGGAGACAGAGCAAGACCCTATCTCTGACAAAGAAAAAAAGAAATGGACTCAAATTTTTGTCGGTACTAACGCATGGTTTTATTTTTAAAAGTATCAACAAGAAATCATGTAACATTTATTTCAAATCTAATAATTTAACCAGAGAGGCCATACCATAAGTGCGATTTGATTTTTGAAAGATTGATCTTTCTGGTGGACATTTTAGGTTTTCTGGACCCAAACCAAAAAATCTGGGAAACAACACTAAGCTCATAGAGTGGCTACCACAAAATGACCTGCTCGGTAAGTCAGGGGCCGGTTGGTACTGGTCGGTGGTTCAATTATAATTGTGTAAATGTGATTTTGTTTTTCACTTGAGAGTATCCTACAGTATGGGGGTTTCTGATAGTCATTCAATTTTCTTAATTTTCAGGATTTCTAATGTTCTTTGGTTATTCTGTTTTTATTGCATATCTCAAGTCTTAAATTCCGTGCCAACAATTCAAATCTTATTTGTTAGAAAAAAATTTGCAAAGTGTGATCATTTGGGCCTATATATTAAAATTATTGGACCAGTTACCAAATTTAATTATCTGGAAAACATACTTAATACTATACTGTGTATAAATTAGCAGTGAATAAAGCTGTTCCTGCTTAGGCTTATCAGTAAAAGTAATACAATTAAAACAAAGAAAATGTAGATTTGCACTATAGCTTTATTATAGATGTGTCTGAGAACCAAGAGCAATCATAAGGTATTTATCTGTCTGAAAGAAGGAGAGGCAGAAGGACCGGGAAACAGTTGATTTATTTTAACTTTAATTTTTGGTCATCTGCCTTTTTCTTTCTAATTCACCTGATAGTTTTTAAGCATTATGGACTTTGGTTTACTTATCAGATTATGATCTTTAACTCAAAATAATTAGTATATGTATATGTTTTAAGTATATTTGAATCTAAATAATTTAATTCCATGTAAATTGTTATTTATATATTATATACACTCCAACAAGTATATATAGTAAAAATGTGTATCTGTTCATTAAATTTCTAGGGAAGTATAATGCCAAATTATTTAATATGTTATAAACAAGTCATTGATTTGGGGAATGTTGACTACCATTTAGTCCATAATATTAATATCTAATATTATATAAAAGTGGTTGTAATTTTAAATTATACTTCCAAAATATATTTTCTGGAAGCTATAGTGATCCTCTTAGCACCACTTAAGAATTTCATTTATGTATAATTTTTTTTTTCATCTAGTTCACTGCAAATGTTACTCTGTGTAAATGATGAAGACATAGAAAAGCAACAAGGCAGTTTACTTTTCTTTATACTTGTATGGTTTTTATTTTTTATGTCTTTACTGTTATGACCAAAGATTTCATAGGAGGTTAAAAAGAAGCAGGAAATTTAAATAAGACACCTTGACTATCAGCGGTCTCAGGGCAATAATGTGACACTGTTATGTAGGAGCATCTAAATTTTTGTTGTGTGTGTTTTGTTTGTTTATTTGCATTTTTACCGCAAGGTGCTATAGCAGGGTCCATGCTGAACACCCCCCACCAGTCCACAGCTCTCCCGAGTTCCTCACAATCTCAACTCTCTGACTTCTCTGAGATTAATGTCCTTTCACATTCTGAGTATGACCTTTCTGTCCTCTAATGGCTATAACCACGAAGAGAAGATTCCTTCAGGATGAGAAGTAGGATCCAATCAGTCTTTCCCTCCTGCTTCTCCCCCCTCTTCACAGGCCAGCTCTGCTCCTTGTTCACTGCTGGGCTCAGTGGAGGGTTCTATTCACAGAAAGGGTTCTGTTGCTAAAAAGAAACTTTGAAATCTATTTCTAGAGCAGGTCCTTTAGTTGGGCCTGAAAGTCACTCAAGGATAAAGATTAAAAGAGGCATTGCCTAACCAACCCCACTAGACTCCAGGGTAAGAGAGCTTTGGGAGCCCCACTGACCCCATGATTCACACACATGCTCAGTTTCGTACCTGGCCTGAGTATTTGTACTTACTGCAAGCTCCAATATGGCCGATAACTCATTTCTATAGGCACTATATTTTTCTTATACTTCTTGTGAAAGTATTTCGAGCCCTTTTATGAAATGTAGGCTGTTTACTAGGAGAATAAATTTGGGTTTTAAAGTACCTCATTAATTTTGACAAATAATCCCTTTTTTTCCTATAACGAGTAGATATCACAAAATGGTACTATCTTTTACAACTGATTTTTATAAATGTGCATATTCCTAAAATGTAAAAATTGTCAAACATAAATTCTGATGGAACTCGAATGTTGCAGTGATTATTGTGCACCATTCTTCTTTCATAAGAGAAGCCTATTAATGCTACCTGAACTTCTAAAAACCAGCCCCACATTTTTACATTTTTCTTAATGAAGTGTGTTTGACTTTAATACGGGTAAATGCTTGAGTAGGCAGAGAATAGATATCTCTTTCTGCAGAATGTGGGTCTACCCTGGTATGTGTGGTATTTCTTGCTTTCACTGGCTTCCTATGAATACTGGCCATTTAAACACATGTTGCTAGTAAGATGATTGTGTGCTTAAAGCTATACATTTCAGCTACCTAAAAATGGCTTTTAATTGACATACTGGCAGTCCCCAGGTTACAAATGAGATGGGTTCTTGAGTTGAATTTGTATGTAAGTTGAAACAGGTACATTTACCTGTTACCTGTAGTATCCTCCCTTCCTAAGTGTGCGTTGGACATCAGTTAGACATTTACAACTTGGGAGCATACTATAATGTAATAGCCTCTGTCATAAGTACAAGTTGTGCATAAATCAGGCACAACAGGGACTGCCTGTATGTTAAGTTGATAGTTATATGTATATCAAGTAATTTCATTGGCATAGAATAGGAGTGAGTGAAATTGTGACCATAGAAATCTTGTCTCTGAGAGGGAGAAGGGTGGGTGGGGAGGGAAAAAAAAAGAAATCTTATTTCTGAAATGTGTGTCAACTGTAGTGTATATTTTTATGAAATTTCTGGAAAAATCTTTCCTGTAGAGTGATAGTATAATACATTCATTTCTTTCTTACTTCCCTAGGGCATTCGAATATTAAAGCCTTCCTGAGCCATGGTGGTTTGAACAGTATTTTTGAAACTATGTATCATGGTGTGCCTGTAGTGGGGATCCCACTCTTTGGAGACCATTATGATACAATGACCAGGGTGCAGGCGAAAGGCATGGGGATATTACTGGAATGGAAGACGGTGACTGAAGGACAGATCTATGACGCACTGGTGACAGTTATCAATAACCCCAGGTGAGGTTTCAGTGTTTGCTTTCAGCATATGTGTGTATCATTAGTAGCCGGTTATTGTCAATAAATTGTAAATCCAACTATGGAAATATCCTTTAGATTCCTGTAGTAATGCCTCGTGCGTGTTTTCTATAGTTCGAAATACAGCAATCATTTGGCCAGTCCTGTTAGGACTCTGAATAATATTCTACCCGGATTTGCCAAACTGAGGGAGAAACTATTATGGGAACAATCATTGGGTTTCTACAGTACATCAAAATGTAACCTTTATTTCATTGTAATTCTCATGATAGCCATATAGTGGGTTTTATTACCTACATAATAGAGATGAGGTGCTTGAAATTCAGAGAGTGTAAGTCCTTTTCTCACAGTCACACAGCAATTAGAGTAGAATGAGACTCAGAACTGATTCTCAGGCCAGTGCTCCTTACACTGTAGGCCAAGCCTTGGGCTTCGAGGGTTCCCTTCTGAATGTTGAGATTGATTTATGTAGGTGAATGATAAAAGCAGAATCTTTATTTTGCTTTTTAATTTTGGATGGGTCCTGAATGAACCTGGTTTAGATATGAATCTCCAAGGATGGAGAACTGGCTCATGTGATTTTAAAATTGCTTCTTTTAAAATAAAGAACTTTTCACCAGTTTTATACACGATGTTTAATTTCTCTTGCTTACAAATGGTAGTGAGGATTGAAGAGTGTAAACTTTTTCTGTTTGTTGGGAGATATGGCTTAACACAGGATTGAGGAAGGCTGCCACATTCTAAGGGACAACCAACCATAAAATTTATTTCAGGTAAAATAACGTAGCTTATATATAAATTGCTGAATTCAGCGGAGGTCCAGCATGCTGCCTAAAGCATGAGGGCCGAGGTTGGCCATCAGGTGCTGGCACATTAGAATACCTGGTGTCTGGGTTATAGCTCCGACACTTGGGCCAGTGTGTTCTATGACTAGCAGGGCCTTACTAATCCTTTCTTATATGAGCTATAGTTTTTCTTTTAAAGTCTAGCACTTTACGAAACATGATGTTCATGTGGAAAAAGAATATTTATATCCTATTATCTTTTTAAGAGAAGTTTATAACATACAGCCCTAAAGGAGAATTGTGGGGTGGTGAGAGGACAGTTACAGAGCTACTGGGTTGGTCAGTTATAAAGAAAA
Organism: Galagoides demidoff; assembly: GCA_963574575.1. Taxonomy (NCBI): domain Eukaryota; kingdom Metazoa; phylum Chordata; class Mammalia; order Primates; family Galagidae; genus Galagoides; species Galagoides demidoff. The sequence goes on along the minus strand of CAUYQV010196916.1, from coordinate 1,921 downwards.
GAGCAAGGCCGGGCATGGTGGCTTGTACCTTTAATCCTAGCACTCTGAGAGGCCGAGGCAGGTGGATCTCTTGAGCTCAGGAGTTTGAGAGCAGCCTGAGCAAGAGTTAGACCCTTTCTAGAAATAGATCTAGAAATAGAAAAACTTAGCTGGACATTATGATGGATCCCTGTACTCCCAGGTTCCCAGGTACTTTGGAGGCTGAAGCAGGAGGATCTCCTGGACCAGGAATTTGAGGTTGCTGTGAGCTAGCCTAATGCCATGGCTCTCTGGCCTGGGCAATAGAGTGAACCTCTGCCTTAAGCAAAAAAAAAAGAAAAAAGAAAAGAAAAAGGAAGAAAAGAAAAGTGCAAAAATCTGGGGTAGTTACAGAAAGTTAGTCCAGCTGTGTTCTGTGAGGCTTGAGCAGGTTGACTGAATTAAATTCCAGCTACATAATATTGATGTATACATAAGTGATTGACTTTATAATGTTTTTAATTTTGTGCAGTGAAACAATTTATATCACTTCCCAAATTATGCATATTAGATAAATAATTAGTTAACTGTATCTAATCTTTGAAAACTTTCAATATTTAACTGAAAGCCCTTTGTGTATTCAGGGTAGAAGGACATCTCCAGCAGTATAAAAATTGGGAGTATGTCCTTTGCTAAAAGTCACATAAACTAATTTATCTTTTTGTGTTTCAAATATATGACAGTGTTCCACATTTAACATGTAATAATTATTAAAGAGACTAATTTGCGTCTCTGATACCTTTTTCTGCGATATTCCAGTTTAAAGTAAGTAACCAATGTTGCTTAAAAAGTATTCCTTATTTTTTAACCCATAACATAAATGAAATTATACACTTTTTTCCCTTACTTGCATGTGGGTTTATTGAATAAAAATTGTTTGCTTTTCCTTTGGGGGGACTTCTTTTGAATCTAGAGATGTTATTATTTAAAATCAGGTTAGGGAAAAAGATGGGGAGCTGATTATTATTAACCTAGTGCATATCCAACCTGTGGTTGACTTTTAATAGAAGACACTTATGCTTTTATAAAATGTGATGCATATGTCACATGAGCACCTTACAAGGTAATTCTTTTTATTACAAGGGGCTTTATGTAGAGAATCCTTACAAGAGTTTAGAGATGGCTTAAATGACCATTTTAATCACTCTTCTTAAATTTGGCAACATTCAAATCCTTGTTGGAAAGCATGTTGAAGTTTAAAGCAAATTGTGCTGAAAAGAACACTTCCACGTAACACTCAATTTGAGGCCAGTACCAGCATGAAGACATTTATCTGTAGAGTCCCCAACATTTCCTTCCAGTTGATCCACAGCCCTCTGAACAGCAGAGTCACCAAATTGGATTGTTGAGTGTGTAATTCAGCTCTGTGAGTCTTCTCCCAGGTAGCACTGAGAGTCTGACTGATACGAGTCCTTGACACTCAGATAAGCTGAGACAGACTTTAGGAGGTTTTCTGACAAGTCGTGATTCAGGACCCAGGTAGACCTGTTGTTTCCTAATCATTTATTCAACAAACAGTGCAAGAAGTCGGATTCCCCACAGGAGAAACTGTATAATCTGTTTATACACAGTGACTACAAGGTCCCTGAGGACTGAGATTATTTTTATCCTCCTTCTCCATCTTTGTTCAGTAGAAGGCTGGATTTTATTTCCTAAGATACGATGCTTCGGTTTTTGTATTTTACAGATGTCTTTTCACCCCATACACATTTTCTTACAAAGTGGAGTAGTAGAAAGTTTCTAGTTTCTCTTTTGACAAACTTTTGAGAAACTTCTCTTTTTAGAAGTCATGATAAGTTGCAAACATCCTTAATGTTTGGGTGAGGATTTTACATTTTGAAAACAACTGGATGTAGTATACAGTGTGGCCATTGCACATGAACTTTATGGCCACCGTATATAA
>CAUYQV010196907.1:0-32735 GCA_963574575.1 Galagoides demidoff | reverse complement strand
TGGCTCAATCAGCTAAGGCGCCAGCCATGTACACCTAAGGTGGCGGGTTCGAATCCCCAGCCCAGGCCCGCCAAACAACAATGATGGCTGCAACCAAAAAATGGCGGGGCGTTGTGGTGGGTGCCTGTGGTCCCAGCTACTTGGGAGGCGGAGGCAGGAGATTCGCTTGAGCCCAGGAGTTGGAGGTTACTATGAGCTGTGATGCCATGGCACTCTACCCAGGGGGATAGCTTGAGGCTCCATCTCAAAAAAAAAAAAAAATCACACATGACTAAAAAATATGAGCCTTACTTAGAGCAGTGTTCTAGATGTCTTCTAGTCTCATAGGCTTTATCCATTTCCCCAAGGAGGAAATGTATGTAAAGAAATGATGTCATGTGATCACTGAACCAAAATTCTAGCAGTGTCTACTGTTGCGCGGAGAAGTAAAGCTGAGAGCAGATTCTCAGATTCCCATTTCATATATTTTGACACGTGTTTTTGACACAATTTCTGTCTGTGGGGTTTGTTTGTTTTACCTCACCTTGTTCCAGAAACAAATTAAAACAACTTACAAAATCACATAAATTAAGATTCCAAGTAAAATAAGCAAGAAATAAGGGTGGGGATGAAAAATGAAGCCAGGAATGATGTCAAAAAATGCACATCACAAAGACCTATACACTTTGCATGGGTGGAGGGTACATTTGGCTCTGATTTTCTAGCAATCAACACAGAAGGAAAACCTGGTTACAATGTTCCAAAATAAACACAGAGGTTCAGAAAAAAAGTCACAACTTTTTTGTTTGACACAGAAAAGAGAGGCTTTCTCCAGGGCTTTTTGTTTTTTTTTTTAAATAAGATACTATATGATTTAATAAGCAATGTCCAGCATCACTCTTACTCTGTACAATAAAGGATTTCATGACTGACGTTTGGCATTATACCAAATACACTAAAGTATGCTCTAATAAAATATTTTAAGGTGGGCCAATATATTGTCAAGAAGTGTGAAAGGTCTGAGATTTTACCATATGTGCAAGATAACATGCACGGCTAATGGATGTTGGCAGGCAACACAAGATGCCCAAGACGAAGGCTGGTTTATTACTCAAAGCAATAGCAGTAGGCTGACTGTCAGCATTTGCACCAGTCCTAGGAGACCTAATTTCCACCGGCCAAAACTGGGGTACAGGTGGTACCCACTCATGACATGGATTGTAATACAGGAGAGGAATGACAAATTTAAGGAACTTGATCCCTTTCTATTTTAAAAGATTCATGTTTTCCCTTTGTCTTGGGGGGAGGTGACGTTACTTTTACTATAAGGGCAAAAAGCATTATAAAAATGTCTTTCGAAAGATAGTCTTGAGTGCAGAGAATTAAAGCCTCATTCAGAAGATGTGCAGAAACAAAGAGATGCTTGGAGAATTGCCTCTCATCAACTGTATATGAACTCAAGTGTTCTCTGGCTTAATCCAGAACTAACCTTTAGATTACTTGGAGGAACTGATGAATTATGTTTCTTTTGACATTTATTCTTCATATACTTATTGCATTCTTATGTTCTAGGCACTAGGGAGTGTAACAAACAAAAGAGGCATCACCATTACTCCTCCCTGGTGTGAGGAGAGCTCTCACACGTTCACCATCTTCCCTGAGTGCTGTTGTTTGTCAGACTAGCTAAGGTAATGTAAACACCTTTTTTCTGACAAAAGAATCAGTGATTGGCCCTTATTTAATTAGTGTCCAGTCATTTCCAAACTGCAAATAACAATCACTAATGCAAATGGTTTTGTTGGCCAAGCAGAGGCTGATTCCAGAATTCCATGACCTAACTCTTGCACCATCCCCTCATACTGTTTTGAAGAACCAGCCTTCTTTTCAATATTTCTGCTGGATTTGTTCCCCTCTGAAAACCTGTCATTTCCTACTAACACAGTGGCCTCACTGACTGAATGTGATGGCAAAGGCATATAGTAGCAGAACCAGCGGTGCCAGCTGGGTAAAGGTCCTAACTCAGGTTTGAGCAAGCTGTCTATTCAAGTGAAAAATCAGAGATGAAAAAGACCTGTTAAATAAGCCAGTCCCTTCTGTAGCCAGTGCCAGAGCATTCCTATGGTGAGGAGCTTAGACCAAGCCGGCTCTAAATGACTTTAACAATGTGTCTTCTCACGCTTTATTTGGAAGACAGGGCTGTCTCGTCATTTTTATTTTCTTTTGGTAAGTTTTCTAACCAGAATTTCATTTGGCCAGCATTATTACATTTCTCTCTTACTGTTTTTGGTTCAGTTACAGCCCCCCAATGAAGGAATCTATTTTCAAAGTGTTGGTATAAATATACAAACAGTAAAGTACTTTATTAACACAGCCATTTCATCAATGGGACTATATGTTTTGAGCAATGTGATGTAGGGGAAGAGGGCACACATCAAGGCTTTAGAGGTAAATACCCCCAGGTTAGAAGGATAGTTTAATTTGGGGCATGATTGTTATTGTCATTATGGTTGTTTGTGTTAACTAACACTTAATAAATCCTTCTTGTGTATGAGGCACTATGGTAAGTACTTTCTAAAACTTCTTGCTAGAAAACTTACCAAATTTGTACTATCATCTTTTTTTAGAATTTAAATTTTAGTTACTAAGACTGGAAGCATTATTGTTAAGTGACCTGCTTAAAATGGCAACCCTGTGGCCTGGGTCTTTACCTTACCTCTCTGTGCCCAGTTTTTCTGTCTGTAAAGTGGGGGTGCTGACGATGTCTGCTCCGTTGATCGTTTTGAGAAATAAATGTCTTAATATGAGTAAATTGATTAGATCAATGCTTGGCATGAGGCGAGCATCTGTATTGATAATATATAGATGACATATAGATACATTGACAACATCTATAGATGAAGTTTGCCCAAGGACATCTCACTAATAAGTAGCACACTAATTTAAACCCTGGTCGGATGTATTCCGAAGCTCATTATATTATTAACCATTGGAACATACCAGTTTGGTCAGGACGTTTAACTTGTCTGAGCCCCGCACTCTGGTTTTTCTCACTGTTAAATGAGGATATCACCATATGTCTTCCACAGCCAATATGTAGATTAAAATGCAGTAATGTAGGTAAAGAACCAGGCCCAGAGCCAAAGATTAAATAGTGTTAGTGCTCTCTGTATTTCTACATCAACATCTACAGAATATATGCATGTATTATATGTGTATCAGGCATATACATATATAGTACGTTATACATAATGTATAGCTGGGTATCCAAGGACTGACTTGTAATTTTTTCTCATAATATTGAATTGCAGAATGACTCAAAGTGTATTTTTATGTGTTTACTCCCATTTAAAAGAATTGGGTTGGTTTACTAGATAATTAAAAACAGTTTCCTTCCTAATAAGGTTTTATTTTATATTTTTAACATTTTGATAGCTTTAAGTAGGTCTTTCCTGAATTCCCTAAAGTAGTGCATCTGATGTTTCAAAACTGCCAAAATGCTTTTTCTTTCACAAATACAAATTGGCCATAATTTCAAGTTTTCTATCAACAGAGAAAAGGGAAGAGGCAGACAGTTATAACTTAGCAGAGGGAAATGTGATGATATGTTTTTGCTGTTGTGCTTTTTTTTCCCCCCTTGGTGTGTGTGGGAAAGGGTGTGATGTCATCTTGTCTCCACCCCCTGTGAGTAAGCCCACAGCACAGCTAAGTGCAGCGCCCGCCTCTGTCACCGGGAGACAGTCCACTTAAATGCAGCTCCAGGGTTGCAAGGCACCCATCAGCATCTTTCCCCGTGTGAGGTGGCAAATGCAACATGCTGTCCAGCTTGGGGTGTCTACTTGTCTGTGGAAGTATTGCACTAGCCCTGGGAAATGCACAGAAATTGCCAAAAGGCAAGTAGCCCTGATGTTTTATCTTTTAAAGTGGTTTTAAGATAGACTGGTTTTTGAATGCTGATATTAAATATGCTCTGCTTTTCCATCTGGGGGGAATAGAGTTATTCTGCAGAGAGTCAAAGTTCAAACGTGGGAAGGGGGTGCTTAACCTTTTATTTTCCCCTTCTCTGTTACTTGCTTTTCAGTTGCAACTCTTGATGGCAAAAATGAAAACCAACTTCTTATTAAGTTGAGCAGATGTTCACGGGAACTTGAGTGGTATAGTTTCAACGTGTAGTATTTGTATGTTGAATCATAACATGTAAATAGCTGTTGTACTCTATTAAAGTTAGGTGTTTGGTATTTTTATCACCCTCCCAGGATTAGCTTAAGGTTCCAAAGAGGCTAGTTCTGAAGCCTGGAATTTTGGGGGTGAACTTCAAACATACCTGTTACCTATGAGGCTGCGGGAGTCCAGGCTGCTCAGCCCAAAGTGCAGTCATGTGCTAATTTGTAGACACTTCCGTCCAGCAGAGTTTGGAAGAGTGTTTGATCTGCTGGACAAGACACTCCCCCTTTTCCTGGCTAAGTCGCTCTCATTTTAGTGTTGGTATTTTGTTTACAAATGTTATCAGATGAAAATTAAAATTTCTATATTTAGACCCTAAAAAAAAATTCCTTGAGCCCATCAGAACCCAAACGAGAGGCTGCTGCCTCTCTCTTGTCTTTGAACATAAATGTTGTATGTACTTTTGCTCCTCTGCAGAGGCACTTTTCTAAGCCAACTCTAGGTCTGTGAAGGCTTTTTATGGTTGCAGACTGCTGTAGTCAGCAGGATTATGAAAAACAGACTGGAATTTACCGTGCAGTTATGATGGAAAATACTGGAGGTAGTGCGGAGCCACATGCTTGTCAAAAACCTGGTATGCCTTCAGTCGGAAAGAAAGGCTGATAGTGTCCATATATCCAAAAGATCATTCTTAGGTCCTGAATATTTTATTTCAGGATCATCTTGACCCAAGTAAAAACTCTTCCTTCCTCTGTGGGTAAAGTGAAACTTGAAACCAGAATGTGAAGGCTGATGCATTTTGCTAGTTGATATTTTACACGACGTGAAAAGTAATAAAAAAGACTATGTAAACCTCAACTCTGAGGAAATAATTATGCAAAGGAAAATTAAAAAAGAAAACTACTATGAGCTCTTTTCCTTCGGCTCAAATTTTTATTCCTTGATCACAGTAAAACTGCGATTTAAACAAATCAATTATGAGCCTCCAACATTCAGAGTGAATTGTTGCTAATACTTATGGAATATTTAACTGTGATACACCATTCAAGAAGAGTCTGGGGGTTTTCTCGGGGTCACTGCCTACAGATGGCTTTGTTTTACCTTCTGTCCCCTGTGTAGGGATGATAGCCTTAATTTTGTTACTGTAAACTTCTGCCAATTCCAAGTGCCTTAATTATTGTGTCACACTCACTGGATACAAATCTCTTGACATAATTTTCCTTTATTTTTAACGGCAAAGAAAAAAACTCACCTAGTTGTCAAAAATGGCCAAAAACCTTTTGTCTAGTTCATTGCACATTAGTCTGAAGTGTTTTCACCCGGGTTTCTTTTGTAAATTAAAAAGAAATTCATAATTCATAGTTTTGATAATTTTAAAATAAAACTCATGAAATTTTAACTACAATCTCCTTGGTTTTAATGCTATGTTTTTTCTGCAGTATGGCATCTATCGAGGAACTTTCTTTTAGCTAAAGTCACCTTTCTCAAACTGTGTTCCAGGCATGGGTGCACTGTCCTGCAAGGGGTGGGATTAGGAAGGAAAGGCAGTTGCTTTCTGTCAATAACTTGGGGTGCCTTTGCTGCTTTGTCTTTTTGAGGAGAGTCACACTAATTGTTGAACTTTCTTAACCCATTGTTTTTAAAACTCATTTGACAAAGAACCCTCTTTTAGTAGAACAGCTATGATACCTTACAGGGTAAGGGGCTTATCTGTCACAGAATACATTGGGGAAATGGGAGGCTAAAAAAGAAAAGAAAAAGAGAGATAAAAAGCTTTTTATCTCTCTTTTTCTTTTCTTGTTCTCTCCTACTTTAGAATTAGTTAATAGTATTTGTGATTTAAGAAGAGATTAGAATTTTAGAGCTAGGAAGGACATTTCAGATTATGCAGTCTGGTTTAGACCTTTGGATTTATGGATCAGTAAAAACACATACAATTTTAATATCAGGGTTTTATTACAGAGAACATACTGGAAGTTTGCTATGTGAGGATGTTCAAAGTGGGGGGGGGATCCCCATTGTTCATCAAAGCAAGCCATTTGATTGGATTTATAAAATAAATGAGTTTAACTTCATGAAGAAGTCCATTGTCCTTATTTTTCTCATTTTACCACAGATTTAGGAAAACTCTCCCACAGGCCAATATTTAGAAACCACTGAACTAGATAAACCATTTATTTTACTAATGAAAACACCCACGGGCAAGGGAGATTTAGTAACTTTCCCATGTTAATGGCAGAGCCAGGACTAGATACTGAGCTTCTGCTTCAAAATCCATGTTCTATCTTGCTTTCTGCCAGGTAAGCAGACTTCCCTTCCGGGCACAGTGGGACTCATGTTCTGCAGGTGTACATGTGAAGGCTACCCTCCCCTCCAACAAAATAGCTTTATGTAAAGTTCTTAAACATCCTCTTAATTTTTATATCTTCTCAAGAACATAGCCACATTTGATCATTTATGTTTATGTATATACATTATTATGTATTTGATTATTTATGAGAAGTCACTTGTCACATGTCCTATGCTTATTTTCATACCTCATCACCCACCTTGCTATAAAAAAATAAGTTATTAGGAAACCCTGGCTTACTTTTCAAAAGCTTGAAGTTAGAGACTTATTATTGAGGCTCTGTTCTCTACACTACTCAATGACTATATATTTTTTGCCAGTTATTTATCTTTGTTAAACCTCAGTTTCCTCATCTGTAAAATGGGACTAATGATAGCTATCTCATAGCATTTTAGGATTAAATGAGATTAGAGATACAAAGCTTTTAGCAGTGGGACATAACAGGTATTTAATTAATGCTTTAATTAATGCTTACATCATAGAAACGGGATCAGTGTTGACAAAATATGCACACCAAATTGTGTACGGTTTTATGTTCAGACAAATCTTTTGTAAGGTAACAAATAAGTGGCACGTTCTTGATAGAAAGGTGGGGTAAGTGTTCTAGGTGACGATGAAGGGAAGCCTCTATTGCATTCTAGCCTGACCATTGTTTGCCCATGTGGCCAAACAGTACTCTGTGGAAAGCTGCAGGATCAGCTTTTCCACAGGGATTGGCAAGACGCCTGAACCTACCAGGTGAGATCCTGTTAACCTGTTGTGTAGGAGATAATTAGATCATAACACACACGCACTAGAGAAGAATCACCACATTGTTTCATACCTTTGGAAGCCCCTGTGTTCTAGCTACCTCTCAGAATATTTATTCTTGGCACCGTAGGACATTCCCACCCTTGGCAAACAGGCTAAAATAAAAACCACAGAGAACAATATGTAATGAAGGGATCCAGCAGAATTTTATAATGGCCATCAGGGCCTTGACACATCTCTGCATGAAAATGCCAGTGTACTCCCGTATTAGTAATTAATACTGTAATTAGTCCGAAGGCAAAAGGCTACTATTTCTAAGCAAGTCTGTCATACCTACTGAGGCATGTGTGAGGAAATTCACAGAGATATTTCAAGTGCAAACAGATGACCAGAGAATACGGGGATCTTGGGTGTGGCTCTTGGCATATGGCAGAGGGAAAGAGGCAACTGGCTCTTTGCCTTGGATCTTCATCTGCCTGAGTAGAAATCTCTGACTCCAGGAAAAGAAATATACAACGGCAGGTGATAATCATAACAGTAACCACCATAGCTATTCCTAATTTTATCATAGATAATGTTATTAGTAATATAGAGGATCTAATTAAATTCTTGAAGCTCTCCATTGTCCTAGCCCATTTTCTGCTGCCATAACAAAATAGGTGAGATGGACTGATTTATAAAGAACAGACACTTATTTCCCACAGTTCTGGAGGTGGGAAGTCTAACATCAAGGTGCTGGCATCTGGTGAGGGTCTTTTTACTGCACTCACGGTAACAGGCAGAAGGACGAGAGAGCCTATGGCTGCTGCCAGGCCCCTTTAATAAGAGCAGCTAATCCCACTCATGGGGGAAGAGCTCTAATGACCTAACAGCTTGTAAAGGCCTCACCTCCTAATGCTATCACACTGGCAACACCTGAAGTCTGGATGGGACATAGCCAAACTATAGCACCAATAAAGAAGGTATCTTATTATTCCCCTTCACAGAGCATAAAATGGTGCTTCCAGGTATTTGAGTAATTTACTCCAAGTCACTTAGCCATCAAGTAGCAAAAGACGATACCTTCAATTCTGACATAATATTTCCCTCTTCTATGTAAAGATGCATTAATTTTTTCAAGCAACAAATTATATTCCAGGTTTATGTAGAACACTGAGGCTGAGGAGACAAAGCTTGGCACTTGCTTTCAGGGAGTGGAGTAGTTAATAGGAGAGGGGTGGGAAGGAATGATTACAATGGAGTGAGGTCATCCTAAAATTTGGGTCAAGACAAAGGGTTTTGAGAACAACTAGGAAGATCCAATCCAGACTGGAAGTGTCAAGAATTACAAGACAATAAGGCACCCACGTAGAGGTCTGAAGTATAAACACAGGTTAGGGCAAGGAAGAGGATGGCTGAGAGATGAGGGGCCCTGGCAATGAAGGTAGCTTCTGGGCCAGAGCTCAGCGAGTGGCAAAATACTGAGAGGGGAAGCCAGGACTGAGAAATCCACTCAGGAAACAACTGTGCCTATGTCTATCTGCCCAGACTCCTCAAGATTGATTACAAAGAGGAAATAGAATGTTGTCTTTGGACAGGCATGCTCTTACGTCTTGCTCTGTAAACGTTCCAGCCACTCACCTGGGGGCTGGCTCTCACTCTCCATGGAACTCTCCCAACCTCACTGGGACAAAACAAGAATGTGTCACTTCAGCAACTCCGTCCATTTCTCCAAAGGGTGGTTGATACTTGTGAGAGGGTCTCTTTCGGGTGAGGGCAGGGAAGTTGGGAGTATAATAGTGGGAGTGCAAAGCCCAGTGAGTGGGGTTCTGCTTTACAGTAATATAGATTTATGTATTGCTGGGACTGTATTAAGGAATATATTAGAAAAAGTGGTTCTGTTGCTAGAAATAAAGTTTGAAAACCACAGGAGAATTATTTTAGAATCTTTTATGGCTCTAAATTTTCTTGTCGGTTTTATGAATGTGATTTTCCATTGATTATTAAGAATTAATAATAATTTTTAAAAATATAACACACATACTGCTATATATCAGGCATAATATATAATGCTAAATGCTTATATGAATTACCTCATTTTATTCTCACACCTGTGAAATACATATTATTATTTTCTGCACTTCACAAATGAAGAACTAAGCTTTAAGAGTATTTTAGTTGTCTGTTTCTACATAACAAATTTCCATAACAATCTTTGATTATTAATAACTTTTAATAATCAATAAATATATTAAATACTGATTAATAAGCTTCTACTAGGTAAAACTGAATGAAATTTTGCCCCTGCCCTAAAATAACCTTATATTAGGAATGTAAAAATGGATCAAGTATAATTTGTTTTAATGCTAAATTTAGGGCAGCGCTTGTAGCTCAGCGGATAGGGCGTTGGCCACATATATTGAGGCTGGTGGGTTTGAACCCAGCTCAAGACAGCTACAATCAACAATGACAACTGCAATAAAAAAAATAGCTGGGCATTGTAGTGGGCACCTGTAGTCCCACTTACTTGGGAGGCTGAGGCAAAAGAATTGCTTGAGCCCAAGAGTTTGAGGTTGCTGTGAGCTATGACGCCACAGCACTCTACCAAGGGTGACATAGTGAGACTCTGTCTCTAAATAAATGAATACATAAATATATAAATTTAAAAGCCAAGGTTTACAAATAAAGTTTCCCTGTGTTAATTATATGTTCACTGGTTTGGTTTTATAGAGCACTGTATAGGGCTCTATAAACATTAATTTTAGTTTCTTTCTTTTTCTTCAAGTTAATGGCTCACAGAGAATATTGAGAATAATTGAGAACCATTGAGAATACAATTCATCAATACTATATTATAGGCAAAGACAGTTAAAGTTTCTTTGTAAGTTAATATGAGTTGACAGAAAGTTTGTCTAAGAGAAAAGTGAAGTATCTAATGGGACACTCAAGAGATGTGACCAACCTTTCTATCTGGGTCATCATTCCAGAAAAATTTCCTTTTGCTTATTCCCTGATTGCCATTTATAAAACTGGATATAAAAGAGAAAGAGAATATTGAAAGTAAATAGGTAAACTTAAAGTTATCTAGGAATTAACAAAATCTAAAAAATAGGATATCTAACATGAGAGATTGCTAGAATAGTAAAGTAAAAACATTTGATAAAATAAAAAAGGTAAAAATAAACAGTATCAGCTAAAGAAGTAATATGTTTAACATAAAATAGAAAAATAAAGATTTATATACATTTACTCTATTAAAATAAGATTTTAAAAAAAGACAACCATATTATTATTTATCTCGCATAGTGTTTAATGGTGAGTGATTATAAATATGTAAAGATATATATGTATATATTATCTATCTCCATTTCACAGATAAGGAACTAACCTTTAAGAGTATGTTAGTTGTTGCTATATTAAAAATTTCCACAAAATGTTGGCCTAATACAACACACATTTGTTATTTCACAGTTGCTGTGGGTTAGGAGTCTGAGCCCAGCTTAGTTGGCCACTCTCCTGTCCTCCAACATCTCTCAGGAGGCTGCAGTGAGGGTATTGGGCAGACCTTTATCTGAAGGTCCACTTGGGGAAGGATTCACTCCCAAGCTCGTGATTTTTTGGCAGAATCCAATACCTGGAGGATCATTGGATTAAAGGCCTTTTTTCTTTTTTCTTTTTCTTTTTTTTTTTTTTTTGAGACAGTTTCACTTTGTCACCCTCGGTAGAGTGCTGTGATGTCATAGCTCACAGCAACCTCTAACTCCTGGGCTTAGGCCTCCCAAGTAGCTGGGACTACAGGCACCCACCACAACACCTGGCTATTTTTTTGTTGCAGTTTGGCCAGGGGCAGGCTTGAATCCACCACCCTGGGTATATGGGGCTGGTGCCCTACCCACTGAGCCACAGGCACCACCCAGGGCCTCCTTTCCTCACTGGTTAATAGAAGGTCATGGAATGACAGTGGTCACCTCAATTCTTTTTTATTATGGCCAGTTGCTTCAATAAAGTATGTAAGCTCCCAAAAGTCTGCAAATAATATGGAAGTCACAGTCTTGTTAGCCTGATCCTGGAAGTGACAACCCATCACTTTTGCCACATTCTATTAGTAAGAAGGTCTATCAGAAGAATTGTCTAATCAAACAAGTTGATTATATACCTTAACTGTCTTAGAGTCTATCCACCAAAAATGCTCAATGGCTGCTTAAAGTCACACAGCTAGTAGAACTGTAAACAGAAGAAGCCCAACTGCAGAAAATGCACTGGTTTGAACATTAACACTCCATCAACGTCCCACAGAATTCAGTTTTTTGTGGTAAATGATGGTAGGTGAAGTGATAATTTTTCTTTCTCCATGATTGAAGTTAATTCTAAGAAATCCCTGAGAACTGAGCTAAGTATCTTAAGAGTTCCACAGTAAATATCTGGCACCCAATATGGGCCTTATTTTCCATATACAACAAACCTATTGAGGTCTATATTTCTTAGCTGATTTTCTTTGTGTTCTTCAAGTGTGGTTGATCCCACATAGAGAGATGCACAAAGCAGACTCTCCCAAATATGTTGAAAAACTGCTTTCTTTTCTTTTCTTTTTTTTTTTTTTGAGACAGAGCCTCAAGCTGTCCCCCTGGGTAGAGTGCCATGGCATCACAGCTCACCACAACCTCCAACTCCTGGGCTTAAGCAAGTCTTCTGCCTCAGCCTCCCAAGTAGCTGGGACCACAGGTGCCCGCCACAACACTTGGCTATTTTGGTTGCAGCTGTCATTGTTGTTTGGCGGGCCCGGGCTGGATTCGAACCCACCACCTTAGGTGTATGTGGCTGGCACCTTACCCACTTGAGCCATAGGTGCTGAGCCAAAACTGCTTTCTATAATGCCACCATCTGTCAAAGGAAAAGAGAAGACGTAAGATAAAAAATGAACAAATATTAAGCAATTGACTAGGAACTTGACAATACATTCCTCTAACAGATGTGCCTCTAAAACGTCAGTGGAGTGGCTTTTAGAGTAAATGGGGGAATTACTGTAAGGTCTAATTATATTTGTTTGGAGAAAGAAGTATACTTTTATCAGTAATTTGAAGAAGGCAGCTAGAAAAAACAAGGGTGCTTCTCTCAGATCCTGGTTAGTGTTAATAAAATAATATGCTGTCAGGAAACAAACACAGGTTATGTAAAGAAAATATTCTAAATGTGAGGCTTAGAAGCCCATGGAATGTTTAATACGAGAATATCCTTTGGGTCTTTTCTCTAGCCTACTGTCTCTTATTGGGATGGTCCCAATGTACTGGAGGCATGAGGTAGGAAAGGTTGGCTTCGAGGTCTCAGGCTGCTCTGGACCAGAACCTTCAGCAGCAAGATTGCTATAATGAGTTCAGGTCTCCCTAATGTACCAAAGCCCTAACTTAAATATTCTGTGATTTTGATAGAAATTTTGGAGCCTTCAAGCTGGTCTGAGATTTGGGGCCCTCTCAGAAACAAGCTGTGACATCAACTAACGTTCCTTCCGATGGAATTCAGAAAGAGAAGATAGACGATGTAATATTTTCATGGAGAGGTTGCTATTATTTTCCAATCATGGCTTACACATTGAAAATCTATCCATTAGAAAACCAAGACAAATCTTGTCAGATTAGAAATTAGTTTTAGAGAAATTAATTACCTTGAGGCCCAATTTGAATCTCACCTAGATATAGTAATTCCATATTTTCTCCTTTAATGTAAATTTATATATGTGTTTCAATACTTTAATATCTATCCCAATAGTGCTAATCCTAGCTGCATGTGAGAATAATCAAAAGTTGTTAAAAATATATATGATGCTCCACCTCCCCACTCAATGATGATTTAAATTGATCTAGGGCTACAGTGGCTTAAGCTATAAGCTCAGCACTTTGGGAGTCTAAGGCAAGAGGATTGCTCAGGACTTTGAGACCAGCCTGGATGATGGAAAGACCTCATCTGTACAAAAAATTTAAAAATTAGCTGGATGTGGTAGTCTCAGCTACTCTTGGGATGAGAAGAAGACTCATTTGAGTCTCGGAGTTTGAGGTTGCAGTGAGCTATGATGATGTCACTGCACTCTAGCCTGGACAGCAGAGCAAGACCCTATTTCAATATAAATAAATAAATAAATAAAGCTAGGGTGGGATAGTTTAAAAAATTCCTTAGGTGATTCTAATATGGCCAGGGATAAGAACTACTCATCTATAGATTTTGAAAATTTTTATGTATAACTATAAATCTTTCTGGGATTTTTTTTTTTTGAGACAGAATCTCACTTTGTCACCCTTGGTAGAGTGATGTGGCATCACAGCTCACAGCAACCTCCAGCTCTTGGGCTTAGGTGGTTTCCTTGCCTCAGCCTCCTGAGTAGCTGGGACTACAGGTGCCCACCACAGCATCCAGCTATTTTTTGTTGCAGTTTGGCTGGGGCCAGGTTTGAACTTGCCACCTTGGTATATGTGGCCATTGCCCTACTCACTGAGCCACAGGCACTGCCCAGATTTTTTTTTTTTTTTTGAGACAGAGTCTTACATTGATGCCCTTGATAGAGTGCTATGGCATCATAGCTCATGGCATCTTGGGCTCAAGCGATTCTCTTGCTGCAGCCTCCCTAGTAGTTGGGACTATGGTGCCTGCCACAATGCCCAGCTACTTTTAGAGGTGGGGGTCTCACTCTTGCTCAGGCTGGTCTCCAACTCCTGAGCTCAAGTGATCTATCTTCCTCAGCCTCCCAGAGTGCTAGAATTACAGGTGTGAGCCACTGTGCCCAGCCTTGATAAATCTTTCTGGATAAGTCCAGAGTGAAATATAAAAGTTGCAAGTAAATTATTTTGATATTTAAATTTTAATTTCTATCAATTTAAAAGTGATTTTTATTTATTTATTTTTTTTGCTGCATTGTTCCAGGATTTTAAAACATCATTTGGAAAATTTTTCAGAGTACTTTCCAAAGCTACATACAAAGGAAACGCTTAAGATTGAGATGAACATTTGTTTTTAGTGTTACAACATAAGTGCTACTCTCTACCTCTATAAAATATCAGGAACTATATCTGATCAGAAGCTATGATGGTGTTTTTCAAGACTGGACTTACATTTATTCATTTTGTCATTCAATTAATATTTTTAAAGATCACATTAGAATTACAAAGATGAGGTTTGGTGCAGTGGCTCACTCCTGTCTTCCCAGCACTTGGGAGGCTGGGGCGGGTGGATTGCCTGAGCTCACGATCAGTCTGAGCAAGAGGGAGACCCCATCTCAAAAAGATAGCTGGGCATTGTGGTGGGTGCCTGTAGTCCCAGCTAGGGGAGACTCTGTCTCAAAAAAAAAAAAAAAAGAATTACAGAGATGAGTAAGACATTTTTTTGTCTTTAAAGAGTTTGAAATCAGCTCTATTTAAAAATATTTGGCCACACAAAAGTAATTTTCTTTCACATGAAACCATTAGTGTCTTCATTCTTTATCTTCATTTAACATTCAGCATTTGCAGGAGTTAAGCTGTATTACCATGTATTGAATTTAAATAATATACACAAAGAAGAAAAAAAAATGAATTAATATGTTAAGAAAAAGAAATACAGGAATTACACATTTATGTAATAAATATTCCTATTCACAAAATCCAGGTTATGTGAATTATGGACACTTTGGAAACAGTCTCTTCAACAACACACGTTACCAATACATTCCAGCTCTTCTTTGTGTTTTAGGCTAAGGGTAATTTTTCAGCATGTATCATGTTTTATAATCTGAAACATCTTTGAAATTTATTCCCCTGGGTTTCCAGTAAAATGAAGATTCCCTCCTCTCTGAGCGGTGAATGAACCCTTGTTAGGATTCTGAACACAAGCTGCTTTGCTTACAATGTGATGCCAAGGTGGTTTCAGCTTTCTTTTTCTCTTTAAATCCCATCTTTTGATTTTTCCATTCTGTTAGCTGATAAGAAAACATTCTGATTTTCCAAAGGTCCAGAGGCCACTGTGCACACGTGTGTGTGGGTGTGCAGGATCTAAGGGAGAGCAGATCCTCTCCTCCTCTGAGAGCAGTGGACCCTGTCCTTTAAGGAAGGGCCTGGGGTGGGCTGCCCAAGTCCTGCTGGCAGAGAGCTCTGGAATTCAGTCATGTTCCAGATATGCCGGCAGGAGACCCGGGGCAGCTTCCTTCACCTTTTACTTTCCCAGAGGGAGTTAAGGCTCGCTTGCCAGTTAGTTTGAACTAAGGTCCTGGATGACTTGGACAACAGCCCCTCTGCTCCTCTCTGGGCAATTCTCTTCAAATACTCCTAATGATCCTGTTGTTGTGGGATTTTTCCCTAACTGCTTATATTTTTACTACTATTAGAAGGAAATGATGCTGGGTTTGCTTTCCCATTGAGGTTTACCCCAATCTGTAGTTTGATCATGAACTGGAAAGATGAATATCAAGAATTAGCTGTATGCGCTGGTGGGTCAAGTGCAACGGTACTTGTGAGCCTGGGCAAGTTATTGAACCTTTCTGAACATCAGAATTCCTCCTTTGAAAAAAGGAGATAATAAAAAATATTAGTCCTCTGTTTAGCTCTTACTGATAAATGATATTAGTGTGATTTTAATGGAGTTTTTAATAGTAAATATTAAAATTAATAATGGAATTTTTACCTAAGTAAAAGACGATGTGAAGATGGGGTATGTTTTTAAAAAACATCTACCTGCCATGGCAATGAGAGGCAGACCTCCTCCACACTCCAGTGGCCTGGACACTTCTTGAAAAGATGCTGAGTGCAAAGAACACTCTCTTGCTGGGTGTCAAAGTCTAGTGTGTCGGGGCCTCTGGTGTGGCAGCCAGTCAGTGAAACAGGATCTGAGTCGAGGGGCTGAGGCACTGAGTATGTTTTAAGCATGCTTCTGCCATCACCGTCCCACTTTTGCTCCCTTGTCCATCTCTCCCTCCAAGGGTTTGGAAGGTCTTGCTCAGAGTAGATTTATCTTTTATTGGGAAAGATCTGGAAGCATAAATCCTGGCCCTTGGTCATTTTTCTCCACTTCTTGCGAAGCAGTTCTGTGCGACTTGGCTTTCTCTGATGCCACTGCAGTCTGTCTCCTCGGTTCTCAGGTGCCAGGCTGGACTGATCAGGTGATGGGACATTTTCTGCCCTTCTTCTCCTGCCTTGCCTCTTCCCAGTTCTCTGAATGCCGGGAGAGTCCTCAGAGCATTCTCCTGGCTTTCACCCCACCACTCCCACTGGCCGCTTTGGCCCGCGTTCTCGCCTCTCAGCTGATGCTTCCTCCTTTTGGCTACAGAAGGAATCATCCCTTTGGAAGACAATGCACACTTTATATTTTTCTCAAGTTAGGAGTGTTATTTCTGTGTTATGCTACGTGTTCCACTCGGTTGAAAAAATATCACGATTTCTTGCTCGTTTATCTTGGTATCAGTAAGCTTGAAAAAGCATTCATTCACAGATCATTTGATAAGCTCTCTGCATATCAGACTGCACAACTGAAAAATTCATACTCCCGTTCATTATCAAGTGACTTTGAATATAAACATGGCAAGTCAATGTGCCCCTTGCAGGATGGCGACAATATATGCATAATAAAAGCCAGGTATAAGGTATAAGCCATTGCACAGCATTGGTTTTCTATTTGTGCCTGAATGTTGGATTCCTTGTAGTTGTTGGAGCTTGATTTTTGAAGAATTTGCTGAGAATTTTGCTGTTTTCCAGTAGCTCACTGAGTCAGATCTTAAGTTCAAATGCTGTGTTTTTCTTTATTTGACTTATAGCCAACATTTCCACAAAACCTGGTTTCCATGTAAAGTGTCCCCAAGAAATGCGATCTCCTAATTGACAACTAAATCACAATTGCAGGCACTGAATGCCATTTCAACATACCAGTCTCTCTCCTTGATCTCCATTCCTCTGGTTCACTGTTTTCTTTGCTCTACTCAACAGATGACGTCCAAATGTTCCTCTCTATTGTTTATAGCCCTCCTCTCTCCTGTTTCCATTTAAGTTCTAACTCTTGTGCTTGGAAGACCCTCACCATCTCTACCATTATAACTTTATTTATTCTATTGGCTTTGAGAGTTATTAACTATAACCCATATTAATAATGAACAGTGGGAAAAATGTATGTGTAAATTAGTGTTCCAGATCCCCGTGTGTGCCATGTTGCATTGTTGTGTTGGTTTTCCTTGTGATACAAATACAAACCAAAGACTAAATAGATGAAAGTCCTAGAAACCGAGTAACTTGGTGTGATGCACCCGAGTTTGGATTGATCAACACATTGGTAGTACTGTGGTTTATGTTTTGCTTTGCTATCCATCAGTCTAGTTGCAAAATTTTTTATAAACAAATCTTACACCAAAGCAAGTAATTGTTTTTATTATCCAGTTTGCAAACAAATTTTAAATATTGATGTTACAACTGAATCACCAGAATGACTAAGAAATTTAATTGAGTCACTTAGAGAATTAATAATACTTCATGCTATAGGTTAGTCAAAATTCCTTCACCATATTTTCTTGGCAAGAAATCCCATTTTCATGGATTTTCACCAACATGTCAGTGCCTTTTCAAATACTTTCAGGTACCTCTCTCAGCTGTCTACAAGGAACATGCATTTAGTCTTATAAAGCCCCTAAATTTGTCAGCTGAATTGCATTACATAACACTTGTTATTAACCACCTATTCAATCCAAGGCATCTGTTTTCACTTATGTCAGAAAATTGAGACAACAAGTATTTACAGTGGTGTTTTCCAAAGTCGTCATAACCCATAGCTCGAATGTCATCTGTAAGGCTTTTGTGGTGTCCCAGAAACATCCATTTAAAACATTCCTTCACATGGTCAGAGGTTTATAGGCCACAAAGGGACCACAGATGTTAACACTAAATAAACTTCCTGCAAATTATTAAAGAATTTAAAAGACATTAAAGGATAAGCATAAGGAGAGTGAAGATCCTTTTAGGAATGTCTCTTTCCAGGGACTTTCCTATTTTGTGAAAGTGTTTTTTCCTTCATTTTTTTTTTTTTTTAAAGAGGGAAACACACTTACCTTTGTTTATCCGCTCTTATAGTCTTTTCCCATAGCCCCTTCTTCCTTTATGGGGCGTGTATAAAACATCCACATGGCCTGGTTATGGAAGACAATTTAATGGGAAGAGTAAGAAAATAAATTTATAACTTTTGTTTTTATTGAAATACAACTGTTTAATCAACCTGAAGATAAAGATTCTCATGCTATGTAAGGAACAAGGAATCACTGAGTGTCAAAGTCATCCAGCTTGAACAAACATCAGGATCTCCTAGAAGGCTTGTGAAAACTCAGACCAGTGGGCTCCATCTCTGCAGAGTTTTGATGCAGTAGATCTAAGGGGGGAGGTGGTTCAGAGAATTTGCATTTCTCTAAGCTCCCTGTTAATATTAGTGTACCTGGTCCTAGAATCTCACTTTGAAAACCAGAGACCTAGTGAATCTGGTAAGTATGCAGAGTCCTCCCTCCCCTGCTCTCACCAGACTCATACCAGATTCTGATTCAGTTGTCTTGGTAACCTGCATATTAAACAACTGTCACAGATGATACTGATGAGATTGATTATGTATTGAAAAGAATACTGATCTTTTTATATAATTGGTACCAGGCACTACTACTGAAGGTTAATTGAACTTAGCTAACTTGCTGTAGTTGTATACATTTGGGGAACCTGTGCTTTCTCTTGTTTAACATGTCATAGATGTCTCTAGGAAAAAGTTTCACTGGAGATAGCGAGACCCCCCAGTTCCTCGACAAACTTGCTGGCTACCGTTTATGCTTAGAAACTATCTTTTATCATAGCTAGCTGGAGCCCTGGGCGGCATTCACTTCACATAACCTTGTTTGGTGGTGAGTAGTGTTTAAAACCAAGGCGACGGGTTGTGGTGACATTCTGAGTTATTAGTGGAGTCATTCTTCTTGTGCATATATGTATAAGTTGTGCCTAACATTAGCCGGTGGTGTGTGTTGCTCTAGCTATGACTTTGTACTTGGCAGTCAGCTGAAAACGTGTGCATAGCTTGTAGGTCAGAGTTTCTTTTTTGTAGCTCAGGACATCCATAAAAGCCTTGAAGTTGTATGTACAGTAGTGTACATGATCTGTGCATTGTTCAGGAGTGTTGGTCTTTCAATATTGAGCATCTTCAAGAAGTCTAAGAGCCGGCTCAGCACCTGTAGCATAGTGGTTACAGTGCTGACCACATAGACAGAGGCTGGCAGGTTTGAACCCAGCCTGGGCCAGCTAAACAACAATGACAATTATAACAAAAAATAGCCGGGTGCTGTGTCAGGCACCTGCAGTCCCAGCTACTTGGGAGGCTGAGGCAGGAGAACCTTAAGAGCCCAAGGTTGCTGTAAGCTGTGAACCAGGGCACTCTACCAAGGGCAACATAGTGAGACTCTGTCTAAATAAATAAATAAATAAATAAGTCTAAGAGCCCATAAAAGTTAAGACATGTCTGGACAGATGCCTTTTACTATATGAGAATTAGATATAATTCAAGGGTCAAGTGAATGGCTGGAAGAATTATTGCTGTATGTACAGATCATGCAGAGTAGGCTTTGAGATGGCCCATGAAAAATGTTAAACTTCATAACTAAGACGTGCACACTCAGTCTAGGTTATGTCATTGATTTTGATGTGCTGGGAAAATTTTAAATGTGGAAGTGTAGTGTCCAAGATGACACTCAATTATGCTCACTTCCTGTTATTCATGCTCTTGTATTCTCCCCTTGCACACGGAATCAAGGCTAGCCTTTACATCCATTAGAATATACAAGTTAAGGAGAGATGTGTCACCTCTGAGGCTAGGTCATAAGGACATTGCAGTTGATGCCTTGCCCATTCTCTTGGATCATCCAGTCTGGAGACACCCAAACAGTCCTATGGAGAGGTCCATGTAGTGAGGGACTGAGACTTCCTGCCCATGTCTGGCACAAAGTTGCCAGCCATAGGAATGAGCCTTCTTGGAATCACATCATTCCAACCCAGTCAAACCTTTAGATGACTGTGACCCTGGCCATTATCTTAATTGCAACCTCAAAGCTGCTCCCAAGTAACTGATCTACAGTCTATGTGTTTAATCAATTCTTACTGCTATTTAAGCTGCTAAGCTTTGGGTTAATTTATTATATAGTAATAGGTCATCTGCCTTTTTTAATCTTAAAGGACTATTTAAGTAGATTAGAATGAGAAATTTATTTATAAGAATGAGAAATACGTATAATCTTATTTATTAGCTTATGACTTTAGGAGTATAGTTTTGCCTAGGGGTCAAAGATAAGTGAAAATAAATTCTGGAGGAATGTTTTTGGATCTCTTAATTATTCCAGGACCACAAAAAACAAAAATCCAAAAATCTGGGCACAGGTGGCAATTAGAGTGATTGGAGGAAATAAATGAACAAATATCCCTTCAAAAAAACTCATAGAACTTGTTCGATAGTATAGACCAGCTTAAGGACCATGTCCCTGTCCTTCTCCAGAGGCCATCTCAGGGCTTACTTTAACCCAAGGGTGTGGATCTATATTTGTCTTGCCATCATTCAGAAGAATTGACCTGTGCCCAAAATAGCTTAAGGAAAACCAGATCTAATACCCATCCTGTAGCAACCTACATCCCTGTATTCCCTGGAGGAACAAATAGACCTCCTGAAACAAACTCGGATCCCACCAGACTCTCATCCTCTTGGCCTCAGCTTTGACTGTGGTGAAGTCTGTGCCATGGCATTCTAGTGTAATGACATCTCTAGGGTAGGCATTGTAAAATTTCTTACTTTTTATAAAAAATAATTTTCTAAGCACCTGAGTGCCACTCCTGTCCCAGTGGAGTTTATATCTTAACAAAAGGATAGGCAGACTAAGCAATGCAATGCCATAATACAAGGCTATAATTGAGGAATGAATAAAGCTAAATTGGGCATGGAGGAAAAAGGGGGGTTGTTTTCTTGAGGGAGTTGGGAAGGCTTTGGACAGGGCTTTTTCTGACATTCTGCAAATTTTAGTGTCATTTCCATAAGTGTCTTAATTTTTTTTAAAAAAAGCTTCATGTAGAGAATTCCTTATATGTGCTATTGGTGGAGGGTAAGCAAGTTTTTCTAACCCTAAGCCAGAACCCATGGTAAATAAAAATATTAATAAACAGGGTGTCCCAAAAGTCACCCGTAAGGTTGCCTACAGAGGGAAATTAGGAAATTGTAGCTAAATATGCCTTTATTTACAAAATACCCATTACTAAATTTTACAAACATGTGGCCAACATGTAGAGAATATTTTGTAAATATTCTGTAAAACTGAGTAATGGATATTTGTAAATGAAGATACAGTTAGCTACAATTTCCCATTTTCCCTGTGTAAGGCAACTTTAGGAATGACTTTGGGATACACTGAATTTTTGAAGACACAGGCATGTGTTTATAAACTAGAGCTCTCTCAAAACATTAAATATACTCTAACTTTACATTTTACCTATAGTGTAGCTTCATTAGCAGATGCCATTATAGCTTTAAGCTGAACACATTTGCTCCCTTCAAATATACCATTACTTATATAATGATCACAAAGAAATATCACAGACCCTTATCATCTGTTACTAAGACCTTATTAACAAAGCACATTACAAAACATAAAATTGGGTAAGCAATTTCCATCCAATTGGGCAGTCCTTTGGCCGGGCCATATTTGGGTCACTTGGATGACACAGGTCCCAAGGGACAAGGAGTCTTCCTGCTTAGCCCCTCTCAGATTGGATCTTGAGTCTTTTTTACCAATATGTATCATCATTCCGAGAATCACAAGGTCCCATGTGGTCTCTTGCTTTTGCTCAGATTCAAGGCACCTTGGACTTGACCATCCCAGAACATCTTATCATGGTTGCCAGGGAAAAGCTGTTTTCACAGTAAAAACAGCTCATTTCCTACCACTCCTTTATTTGCCCTCAGTAAACATGCCTAATTAAGCTGGCAAAACATTCAGGCTTTTGAAGCAGATGCTATTTGTGCAGGATGCTATCAACAAAGAAAAAAGTCATAGAAGGTAAAAGAAAAAAAATGAATAAGGTCTGAAAATACCATCCAAATAGGTATGGGGCAGAGTGGCCCCAGAAAAGTCACAACTGTGACTAGGGATCAACAAGTGCATTGTCCTTTCCCATCCTGTCCTTGGAAATCCAGGACCCCTTCATCTCACCAGCCCATCTCCTTCAAGGAAGCTAGGTCACAGAGGGGCTCCCTCCTTAGTGATTTATTTGCTCATCGGACTTGCTCATTAGAAGCAGGGCAAATTGCTTTCAGGTTCAATTTTGTTCTTTAAAGTAGAACTGCAGTATAACAAAATAAGAAGAAATCTTCCATACATTAAAAGCTTTTTATCTACATTCAAATATAAACAAGTTCCACTTTTTTTTTTTTTTTGCGTTTTTTCTGTCTAAGACAAGGGAATTATAATGGTGTTCCTTCAAAATGTCCATCTACTATTCCTAACATATTATTAAATAATCTTGAGATTAATATATTAAGAATGACTAACTTCTTATCAGACAGGAGAGCTCTTTTGTGTAGTCTGTCCATAAACAACTTGCCTGGGTGCTCTTTAAAAGGGAATACTCAAAGCAATTTTGGAACTTTTTCCCCCGGAATGGCCATCAGAGCTGTTGTCGTATAAGGTCTAGCAATGTAGTTTGTGAAATCATGCTAGAAAAAGTGCTTTGAAGGACAATCTAGCTGCTGATGTCAGTGCCTGGTGTCTAGCTTTCCAAGGGGAGGACTTCGAAGGTGACCGTGGACATATTCAGCAATGAGGAACATAGCACTTTTTCTAGGATGAGATTATGAACTTAATTGCCTGACCTCATATGGGTTGTTTCCAATTGGGGGAAATTATAAATAAAATTACTATAAACATTTGTTTATAGGTCTTTGTATGAACACATATTTTTTATTTCTCTTGGGTAAATATCTTGGAGTGGGATTCTTTGACATATATTTGGTACATGTTTAACTTTATAATAAACATCGAGTTGTTTTCCCAAGTGGCTATATCATATTTCTCCAGCAAAGTAAGAAGGACCCAGTCCATATCCTTGCCACAACCTGATGCTGTTTTGTTGTTTTTTATTTTGCTTTTAATTTTAGCTGTTCTAAGAGAAGTGAATCAGATAAGTTTTGAATTCCTATCTCTATTTCTTAGAGATTTGCCCACACTCCTTAGGCATCTTTTCTTAAAAAAATAGACCCATTACTTAGAAACCATGTTTTTTCTAAAAGGTAATAGGCAAATTCGCTAAAACTCACACTGGTTGCAGGATGAGAAAAATTATGGCTACATTTGTCTGACATAGAAGGAACATTTAAAGAAGTTCAGTCTTAACTTTTTCTCTGCCTGTATCTTGTATGTATGAGTCATTGTAAACCAAATACTAAAATTCTGTAACCTAAATTGAACTGTCATTTCATTTTTGCCTCTTTTGGCTTCTTGAGCCTGCTCTAACCACGTTGAAAGCTGGTGCTATAGAGAGGAAAATGCTAGCTAAATTTGGATATCTCGTGTTATAAAGAAATTAAAGCCCTTATCTTTATTCATAAGCAAGATATTTGGTGAAAGGAGGCATGAGAAAGAACAGTGATCACTAGATTGGAAACAAAATGCCTGCACGTTAGTCTTCATTCTGTTTCTAAGTGGATGGATAACCTTAGGAGAAATTACTTAACCTCTTTGTATCTTGATTTTCTCATTGAAATAAACACGGAACATGATACAGTCCATTCTCATTATTCACAGTGCGAATAAGAAGAAATCTCATTGCCTGATCTCATGTGGGTTGTTTCCAATTTGGGGAAATTAACAATAAAATTTCAAACACCAAATTGTATGAAGTTGCTGTAAACACCAAATTAGCCAAGCTGTTTCTTCTGGGGGAGATACCAGGTTGGTGCCTGTGAGCCTCTCGCCATAGCATTTTTATCAGGGGATCAGTACGTAAACTTGTTTTATGTGTGTTTCTGTTTAAAGACACTATATTTAATGTATGTGGGGGATTCATTAGCGTGGAATGCATGGCTGGCAGCGGTGTAACTCCCGCCTAAAGGAAGCTTATCTAACTCATGTGTTTTTTCTTTCACACAGTATATTACAGCCTTTTTGTGCATGGAAACACTAGCCAGGCTCTCATCACTTAGCTCCCATTTGAAACAGTGAAATCACTAAGAAAAAGCATAACAATGGGGAAAGCATGGCACTAAATATACCATGAAAAAGACACCTGTTTACAGTGTGAGAGCTAAAAGAGAAGGCAGCGGGTCTCTTTGTTCAGCCTCAGCTGGGCACAGGCATATTGGGTGACTCAGATTTTCCTTCATTCTGGGCATCATGTTCGCAGATAACCATGGAAGTGTTTTGTGTCTAATTTGTGGGCTACAAAGAAAGTTTGGTGAGTAGAGAAATTCTCAAATATGTAATCTTCTAATAATGAGGCTAGACCCTATTTGCTACCCCTGTTGCCTGGGGTGAATCATGTTTCAAGTTGATGTGAAAGGGCCTGGTGGTGCTGTTATTATTGTTTAGCCTGGGCACTTTCTCCAGCCAGGGGCTAAGTCATCTAGAGCATTCACTGGGAAAACAAAGATATCTCAATACTTAAATATCTCACTCACTAGGTCCCCAACATCATAAGCAAATTAGGGAAACTGGAGAGCCTCATAGAAGTGCTTATTTATCTTTAAAAATATGCATTAACATAGGAAGATAACATCAAGATGAAGAGGCTGGCAAAAATAATAACTCAATTGTTTGATTTCTTTAAGGTGGGTAAGGGCTTGTTGGAACCTGGTTGTTTTGGGGCACATTTGCAGATGCCTGCGGGATCATTTTTAAGCTAAGTGGTCATCCATCACTTCTCTGCTTGGGCCAGAGAGTCATTTTCACATCTTAAAAGATGTTTTATAAATATTTGCTATTGTCAATTTACTTGCAGATTCCTTTCTGTACAGATAGTTTTTTCTCATAAAAATTTGATTTTTCTTTTCAGTTTAAAAAGCACTTTCACACAACTCTCACTTTAATTTCTATAGTGTAAGTTTAATTTTCTAAACTATAACACTGATGTTGTTTTAATGGCAATGGTAGGTTATGAGCTACTAAGGTGAATATACCAGGTGGCAGAAAGGTTTTTTGTGAGACTCTGGTGCTTAAGGGAGGGATGGAATTCCATTTCCAGTCACCAGCTTTCTGCCCCTCCTTTGGAAGGCACACCCTTCTTGTTCGCATTTCTGTGATTCTTCTGCTAACAAAGTGCATGTTGATTTGACTGGCAAGACCTCTCATACCTCCTTTCTGTTTTAATTTCCATTTTAAAATCTATTTTTAATGACCTTGTTCCTGATCCACTTAATTTAAAAAGCTGTGTTTTCACTGGGGCAAAGATAAAAAACACCCCGGTAAGCAGATGAATGAAACTCAACTCTCATCAACATCTTTTTTTTTTTTTTAGACAGAGTCTCACTATGACGCCCTTGGTAGTGCCAGGGTGTCACAATTCACAACAACCTCAAACTCTTAGGCTTAAGCAATTCTCTTGCCTCAGCCTCCCAAGTAGCTGGGACTACAGGCGCCACCAGTATACCCAGCTATTATTTGTTGCAGTTGTCCTTGTTTAGCTGGCCCGGGCCAGGTTCAAACCCACCAGCCTTGGTGCACATGACCGGTGCCATAACCACTGTGCTACAGGTGCTGAGCCATCATCATCTTTTAAACATCTACCAAATACCAAGCTTTGTCCTTGCAGTTTCTTTTATTTCTGTCATGTGATTTAATCTTGTGTAAGGCAGGTTTGATAATTAGGGAAAAAAATCCAGAACAACTGTCAGGCATAAAAATGGAAGCACATTTTGCCTTTGGGGTCCACCTACCTTCTCAATGTCCTTCTTCTGGAGCTCATGACCCTAAGAACTAAAGTCCCAAACTGGCCCATTCTAAACCTGCCTTCCCCTTGTAAAGCTGTTAGATCCAGCATCAATAGCTGGATTAAGATAGTCTTATTCCTGTAAGAAACCTGCACTGTAGCTAAAGATGCTTGTGTGGATAAAGCCTTAATCCAAGACAATTAGCTCTTTCTTCTCTAATGGGAAGATTTCAACCACTATGTAGCATATTAGGGGAAGACTTCATTAAAGCATAAGATTCCTTCTTATGTTTCTTAAAAGTCACATCAACTGAGTGGTCATCTATTCTGCTTACACATCAGGTGTGTTCAGGAAAAGGCACCAAGGAATGTTTTCACTGCAGAAAGTCTTGATCAAAATACAAATGTTTGCCTGACACTTGTGAGGAATGCTGGGGTAAGGTTTTATGTTTAATCTAGAAAATAGTGTCAAAAACTAACAAAATTTCTTAAAGCAGTTATAATCACCAACAAAGCAGTTTTGAGATCTCCTTGCTGGACAGATGTCTTGAAATAATTCAGTTTTAGTTAGGATTTAAAGAAGAAACTCTTGGCAGAAGCATGTGATGTGGGCCCTTGGGAGAGCCATTTCCCAGTTTTTTCATTCTGATACTGAGATGGAGTAACAGTTACTAACAGGTGGGAGCACTCCCATCCCCCTTGGGCCTCCTTGAATGCTTCCACCTCCCCTGTCTTCCAAGGAGGAGGAGAACAGATGCTACAAACACAGAGGAAAGCTTTCAGCACAAACCAAAGAGTTGGTTTGGGAACAGCTGTGGGCAGGGGAGGTAACCAGTCAGGAGCCCATGGACCTCGTCCTTGAGGAAGAGAAATGGGGGTCAGGTACCATGTTTCCCCAAAAATAAGACACTGTCTTGTATTTATTTTTTCTCAAGAAGATATACTAGGGCTTATTTTCAGAGGATGTCTTATTTGTATTAAGTATAATACAACAATCTACATTTATTCAAATTGAATAAATACAATTAAGTCATCTTCTTCTGGACCTGACAGGGGGAGCCGACCTTGTTGGTGGGGCTGGTGCTAGTGATGCATGAACTCCTTTCCCCTAGCTGTTTGCACATGTGCAATAGGATGCCTGTAACCACGGTTACCACAAGGGCACCCGCACAAGTGCAAATGCAGATAAAAGGTATTCCAGTCTTCCTTACAGCTCTGCCCCGAAATGTATGGCGTGGCTATGCAGCATGTCTGCATAGCCATGCCCATCACTAGGTCTAATTACCGGGGGTAGGGCTTATATTTAGCAAATGCATAAAAATCCTGCTAGGGCTTATTTTTTGGTAGGTCTTATTTTCAGGGAAACATGGTAGCAGCATCTGGATGGCTAGTCATATGAGAGATTGGGGACTCTCTCTAGGGTGGGTGAGAGCAAGTAGATTTAATGAAAGTCGCTGCAATCCAAGTTCTTGGGTTCATTTGCATATATGAGCAGGGCAAGAATGAGACCCTGAATCCCAGTCTGGTCTGGGTCTCCAAATGTCCCATTACTCTGCAGTTGTCTACCTGGGAGTTGGGCTTCATTGTCATATCTTTTAGTGTGTTCCTTTTGGAAAAAACCGTATCACTATCAGTACTTCCCCAGAAGTCCAGCTGGGCACTCTGCTTTTTACAGAAGCAAAAATCAATACATTTCAAAGCCAAATGCATATTTCTGATTTTGCTGTTGAGTGTTCTTGTGGAATAAGAAGCCTAAATGCTGCTTCAAATCAAAACCATAAGTTAGTCATTTATCTAACGGGTACTTATTCATTGCTTGCTGTGGCTCAGGCCGGAGGAAGGAAATGGTGTGACTCTTTATGTAATATGAAATGTTTAAATAAAGACCATTTAATAATTATTTCATTTGAAGAATACTTGTAAGATAGCTTGTTGATTAAGGTTAACTACATAACCGGGAAAAAAGGTGAAGAATGCATTTTCCCCTAAACTGAAGGACAAAAAGCAAACAAGCGGTTCTCTGCTGACATTACTGGGGATTTCCTCTAACTCTTGGCAGATGACTTACAAAAAAAGAGTTAACACCCTCCGATGTGGACTCTTCCTACTCCACCCTGACTCTGTTCCAGCGAAATCTGTTCTTCCTTTTCAAAAAAGCATGATTTTTTTCTTCTTGATGACATACATCTACTTTTCCATCTGTTTAGGGCTATGCCTTGAAATTTAAAGGTCCTAGAGTTTTTCTCCCCTTCTTTTCAAATATACATTTTTGTGTCAAGATACTTTTCAGATTATAGCTTTTATTATTTATGTTAATGACTGATAGAGAATTGTCTCAAGTTTATTTATGATAAAATCGAAAGTCAAGAACTTGCTGCTGGCCGTGTTTGTGAGGTGAGCCCATCCCTTTAGTACGTGGACCTTGTTCTCTCTGCATGAAGCAGCAGGGGGTGCCTGGTGTGGGGCTAGGTTGGTAGGCAGGAGTCCGGGGTTCAAATTGTGGCAGTGCCACTAGTTAGCTCCAGAGTCCTATATATGTCACTTAACCTCGCTTGGCCTCAGTCGTCTCAGCTTTAAAATGAAGAACTTGTCCGTGATCTCTGAGCTCCTTTGTCTCTAAACTTCAGGGTGGTGCCCTCTGTAAGTGAGACCACTTTGGGAATGGCCTTGTGGCTCACTGTGGGATGTGTGTGGATGCCTTGGCTCTGATGTGAGTCTGCAACTTTCTTGCTTCATGATTTACATCACTTAGACCATGTCTGTGCCTCCCCACTCTCTGTTTCAAACACCGGATCTGAGTAACATGAGGCAACAGTGACGCTATTGGTGAACTGGGAATTGATTACTCCTCAGGTTTAAAACAGCTCAGCAAATCCCAAAGGACCCATGCCTGCAGGGGAACAGTCACAGGATGATCTGTATTTTTCTTTTAGGACACCAAATTACATTTGAGATATCTGAAATGGATCATTCGGGATTTACTTTTCTTAACAGGATTCTGGGATTCAAAGCTGCATACAGGTATAAGGCTGGAAGTAACTCTTTAATCATATACAGAACATGGTCAGGCATGACCAGATGGATGGTTCTATTAGAACTTCTCAAGCTCATCTGTGCAGGTCCTTACCTGTGTCCTCTGACACCACAGAGCCCCTATTTTGAGGCCACTCCCAATTGTTGGATAGTGGTTCCTTCCTAATCTCATTCACTTTCATCAGTTTAAGAAGCTATGTAGCTACTGACCTAAACAGCTACGGTTTTTTCACATGTGAATGTGTATTTTTAGGAAGATTAGACTAGAAAGAAGACTGTTGAGTTTCCACAGTTTTTCACAATGAATAAAAATTTTACCTCTTGTAAAGTGTTCATTGAAGCATCTCTATTCCCAGACTAATATAGCGAAAGTTAAATGTCAAGCTAGTTGCAATTATTCTACCTTATTGAACTGTTTCTACATTGATTAAAAATAGAAAATTCAAAGAGATGTGGGTAAATCACCATAAAATTGAAATCCTTTTTATTCCATATTCATTTCCGCAAGTACATGAAATATGAGAAGAGCTACTGCTTGCATTTGGTAAGGCTGGGCTGGGCTATGCTGGGCCTGGTGAGAGAGGCAGGCATCAAGGCTGAGGGCAGCTGAGCCAGGTCCAGCACCAGGTTCAGAGCATATTCACAGGTTGAGTTGTTCTTTGTAATATTGAGACTCCTAAAGGTTAAGAGGCTCAACACATCAGAAGCTTGGTTACTCTCAAATCACATTTGATTTAACAAAATTTTCAAACAATAAGAACTTGATCTGTCCTTTGAAATTGACAGGAATCATATGAGATTTACCTTTATTAATCAGAGTTCAGAGACAAAAACCTCAGGGAGTACACAGTTCAAGACTTTCCTTTCACAGATAAGAAAAATGAGGTTTAGGAACAATAGCTAATTAGCCAAGGTCACACTGCTAATCAAGAACAAAACTGGATATGCCAAAGTAAGTCTCCCAACCTCCTGAGTAATCTTCACTTTGAAAAAATAAAAGTATTACAGATTCTAGAGCTTTCAAAGTTATTGCACACATAACATTTGAATTCATTAGTATAAGATCCTGTGGTCATCAATGTGGGGTACCGAGAAATACCATGTGGTCTCCCAGAAATATAACCATCATAATCGTGGATGTAAAGCCACCAAGCCTAACACCTAAAATAATACCTTAAGTCTTGGAAGAACCAGAACAGCATTCTCAGATCAATCTTTCTTATTCTGGTCCAAGTGATGGACCAGACTGTAATATTGGAGTTTTTATATTCATAGAATTCCTATAACTTAACCTTAATTACTATAACTTACACCACAGTCTGTCATCCATGGATTCAACTGAGTAAGGAACCGTATTTTAAAAATGATCTCGACTTCTCATTTGCAACACAACCTTGTGACAATGAATAATCTGCTTACATTTTTTGTTATTGTTTAATTATTTTACTTTCAAGCAGGGGTCAGCAAAATTTTTCTGTAGAAGATTGGACAGTAAATACATTAGGCCTTGTGGGCCATATGGTATGTGTCGTATGCTGCTGTTTTTACAAAAACAGGTGGTGAACTGGATTTGGCCCATGGGTCATAGTTTGCCCTTTAGAGCATGAATTTACAGACAAGCATTGCCTCAGATGCTCTACTTCACTAGAGAAAAGTTGGCAAAAGCTAAGGTAATAATAGAGAAAGGTCTTACCCAGTTTTCTAGATGATCAAGTTGGAGACTGGGTTTATTGATAACAGATCTCCTGTCTGCGCTCATAGTCCACACATGAAGTCATGGTTCTCTATTTTCAACAGAACAGCTGCACACTATGGAAATAATTAGCGCCGTGAATCCGATGTGACCATTCAGGTTAGAGGAGGGAGGCAATCTCAGGATGAAGAAGTCAATCGTGCTTTCATGTAGCCCTCGCAGGATTAAATTAGGAGGAAAACTAAGCCAGTCACCGAACTGGCCCGGATTCATGAACTGTTTTCAGCACATCTCTGTCTTTGGTTGAAGTTCTCCCTTATCCCAGGGCCGGGACAGATGCATACATTCGTGTTTTTCAGACACCTCTACAGTAATGGTAGTATTTATCATTCATAAAAATCACCTAAGGCACAGAACTAAGCATGCTGAGGATGGGGATTTTTGTTTTATTCCCAGCTGTGGCATTTTGGCAAAGTCACTTCACCAAACTGGCCTATGATCCACTCGGTTCTCCTCCCACTAATGCACCATGATTCCATTCTTCACACACCCAGAATAATGCCTGCCACACAGAAGTTTCCCAATAAACTTATTTTTCTAAATTAATGATTTATAAACTCAATCCTCTCTTCACTAAAACTTCTTTGTCTGATGGTGAATCAAACATTGCCTCAATTTTTTTTTTTATTCAAAGTAAAAGCTTCTCATGTTTCCATGTCATTGCTGTAGCAACTCTAATAGGATGTGCTTTGGTCCAACAATAGTTGCCCATTTTGAAGGACATTTGCTAAAACAAATGGGTTTCTTTTATAAACCCTGCTATTTAAATAAACAGGAATGTTTAATGGGTTGAATGACTCAGAATTCTGTTACACTATCCATAACGTTCCTGACGTTTCTTTGGACTTGAAGTAGATGAAACTTGAAAAAGATGGCATTTGAAGTAACTTAGGGTCACCAACCCCTCAAGTAGATTTACCTCAGATTAATGATTCAACTAGGTCAGATATCCGGGGTTTGGTTTTATACCCATACTGAAAAGAGTTGTCTTATGTGTGGAAGGGGCGTTGGTCTTAAGAAGGGAATGCAAGTGACCAAGAAAAAGCCCTCACCCCAAGCTACCTGTGATCACATACACGACTGGAAAATGCAACTTGGTTTTCCTTGCTGATATAAAATTTACCTTGAGATAAGATACTCCTTGATTCTTTATTTTTTTTCTATTTTTTTTTTCAAATTAGTATGAGGGTACAATTTTTAGGTTACATTGTTCTCACTTCCAGGGTAAAATTCCACTTATAGAAGAGCCCCTCACCCAGGGGGTGTGTTATGTACCCTCACAATGTGCACATTAGGTGAGATCCCACCTTCTGCCATATGTCCCTCTTCCCCCCTCCCACATCCTTCTTATCCCCCTTAACTGGACTATAATAGTGTTTTATTGACCTTATGGAACATGTAATTGTTTATATATTGATTTCATATTAGTAGGGAGTACACTAGATGTTTATTTTTCCATTCTTGTGATACTTTACTAAGAAGAATGTATAAGATACTCCTCTTTATCACTCTTTGCACATGAACATGAATTGGCTCTTCAGAAATTTTCTAGTGTTGACAGTTAACAAACAAAACTTTAAAAAAGGGAGTCTGGCACAACCAGTGAAGGCCTAGAGAAGCCAGGAGTTTCCTGAGCAAGGAGAAGTGTCCAAAAAGTAGAACAAAGAGGACACTGAAATTTTTGCTTGTGGAATTCTTCCCCCTAGGAACACCTTATGGGAGCTTGCTGCAAACTATCATTCTTTTAAAATGATTTAAATGTCTCAAGTTCTTTCTCATTAAAAGTAAAACAAATGGAAGGAAGGAAAAGAAG
>CAUYQV010196904.1:0-12117 GCA_963574575.1 Galagoides demidoff | reverse complement strand
CAGCTCATAGCAACCTCCAACTCCTGGGCTCAAACGAGTCTCCTGCCTCCGCCTCCCAAGTAGCTGGGACCACAGGCGCCCGCCACAATGCCCGGCCATTTTTTGGTTGCAGCCATCATTGTTGTTTGGCGGGCCCGGGCTAGGGATTTGAACCCGCCACCTTAGGTGTATGTGGCTGGCGCCTTAGCCAATTGAGCCACAGGCGCCGAGCCTCTAGGTACTTTAAATAAGTGGAATCATGTAATACTTATCAAGTTTGACTATTTTCATTTAGCAAGATGTTTTCACTTAACCTGGTTCATCCATCCAGGTTGTAGCATGTGTCAAAACTTCATTCTTGGTTCGGCGCCTATGGCTCAAGTGGCTAAGGTGCCAGCCACATACACCTAAGGTGGCGGGTTGAAATCCAGCCCGGGCCTGCCAAACAACGATGGCTGCAACCAAAAAATAGCCAGGTGTTGTGGTGGGCACCTGTGCTCCCAGCTACTTGGGAGGCGGAGGCAGAAGACTCGCTTGAGCCTAGGAGTTGGAGGTTGCTGTGAACTGTGATGCCACATCACTCTACCCAGGGGGATAGCTTGAGGCTCTGTCTCAAAAAAAAAAAAAAAAAAAAAAATTCATTCTTTTTATCATTGAATAAAATTACATTGTATGGATGTGTCACAACTTTGTTTGCTCATCTCTTGATGAATACTTGGCTTGTTTCCACCTTTTAGCTATTGTGAATAATGCTTCTGTGAACATTGGTGTACAAGTATCTGAGTTCTTTTGGAATTACTGAGTTATGCAGTAACTGTTTGTTACTGTATGTAATGGTATGTTTAGCTTATACGGAATTTCCACAGCAGCTACATTTTACATTCCCACCAGCAATACAGATGAGTTCTAATTTCTCTACATCTTTGCCGATACTTGTTTTTTCAATTTCTAAAATTACAGCTATCCTAGTAGGTGTGAAGTGGTATCTTGCTATGGTTAAACGGCTTACATTGCCCTAATGACTAATGTGTTGAGCATCTTTTCATGTGCCTGGTGGCCATTTGTATATTCTTGGAGAAATATCTATTGTCTTCCTTTTTAAAGGTCCTCTTTGACTCCAAAGCCAGAATTGCATATATTCATATACTTTTTGTTTTTTTCTACTTCAGATGTTTAGTGTTGCTCATCATTCTCCATTTTCTCTGACTTCCCAGATTGGAACCAACCAGATGGCCGTGTGTGCCAAAGCACAGAACAAACCTTTTTATGTGGTTGCAGAAAGTTTCAAGTTTGTGCGGCTCTTTCCACTAAACCAGCAAGATGTCCCAGATAAGTTCAAGGCAAGAGTTTTACGTATTTGAAGGGGTAACAAGTCTAAACAAAAAGCTTTGAAAAACTACAGTGCTAAGAATGTTCCAGTAAATTTTTCACTTCCCATTGCTATTTTTCCAACACTTGGGATACAGAGATGAGTGGGTGATTGGACTCACACATTTGCCCCACAATGTCTGTCTCTCAGTCTCTCATTCACTCAGGCAACTCCACACATGGGCTGAAAAGAGGCAGGAAGCTGGTGATTGGGTCTGAGCTTCCTCTGTCTGGGCATAGCACCCATCTTCAGAAACACTTATTAACCATGTCACTTTGCACAAATCTTTTCATTGGAACCTCTGAACTTGTTTCTTTTTTTTTTTTTTTTTTTGCGAGTCTCATTTTGTTGCTCTCTGTAGAGTGCAATGGCATCATAGCTCACAGCAACCTCAAAATATTGGGCTCAAGTGATTCTCTTGCCTCAGCCTCCCAAGTAGCTGGGACTATAGGCATCTGCCACAATGCCCAGCTATTTTTAGAGACAGGGTCTCACTCTTGCTCAGGCAAATCTACACACCTTGGCCTTCTAGAGTGGTAGGATTATAGGCATGAGCCACTGTGCCTGGCCTGAACTTGTTTCCTTATCTGTAAATGGGATGATGGCACCTGACAAGGTTATGAGGATGCTGAGCTCAACACCGAGCTCAGCACATGGCAAGTGATGTGCAAACAGACTCTAAACTGTTACCTTGAGAGATCTAAAGAAATTAATCCAACACATCAATGAGGGGACAGGTGACTTAGGCTTTTTGTTACACTGCAGCTTTTGGCAAGTAGCCACCACATTCTGGCTTGTGGAGGTGACCCTATCCTCCCCACCAGTGTGCTGCAGAGCTAGCTAACCCCATCTTCAGAGAGCAGTTATGAGCAGTAGCATAGTCACGGCTCAAGCCACAGCCTCACTGGTTCAGAGCCCTGAAGGTTCAGGGCAGGCTAATGTGTGCTTCTTATCTCCTCAGTATAAAGCAGATACTCTCAGGTCTGTGCAGACTGGACAAGATCTCAGAGAGGAGCATCCATGGGTCGACTACACCGCCCCTTCCCTAATCACGCTGCTGTTTACAGACCTGGGAGTGCTGACCCCCTCAGCAGTCAGTGATGAACTCATCAAGCTCTATCTATAACCACTGGGCCCTCTCTTGCCAATGTACAGCTGAGATGAGCAGCCACGTGACCTCCTTGTGAGCCAGGCCAAAACTCAATTGTTTTTTACTGAAGATTTATGGACTAAGGATTTAAAATCATAAATCTTAGAGAATTTTTCTTATTTCAGTCCCATCTAAAACGTATCCATGGTTCTGAAACCCAACCTAAACTATGCTTACAGTTCCAGAACTAAAAGTTAGATTATAGGCTATTTAACCAATGAAAGGTGTACCTAAGTCCACCTCCTTTCATCCTCCCCTGCACTCCAGACTGATTTGCCAAACACATCCATGAAAGACAAAAGCTGAAAAGCAGCCATTCCTAACTACAGCCATGCCCTCTCCAATAAATGGCTAACAGCTAGCCAGGACATAAATTACACATGTGAGAAAGGAAAGGAGTGAGGAACAATAATGAATGTGCATCTGACCTTCAGTGCTGAACACGTCCCAGCTGAATCAAGACAAATGGAGTAAAAACCGTACACAAGGAAAGCAGAAACAGCGTTTAGCAGTAGGATCCTACATCACCACTGATGGAAATGCCTTCTAAAATATTTGTAAACTGAAATTCTGTATCTGTAAAAGGTGTGAACTTTCCTTTAAACATATTTGGGACTAAATAGCTTTTTTAAATAATACTTGAGAACAAAGTTACATCTTTTCAAATAAATTATATAATAAAGATTTTGATACGGTGTCGCATCAGTTTGCAAGCTGACTCCTAAAATGTATTGGCCGTCTTTGTGAAAACAGTAGGCAGCCATACTAAGAGACAGTCAATTAGGTTATACAGTTTATTCAACACAAGGCATAAAATTATAGTAGTTTTCTTTCCCACTTGCTTCCTGGTTTTCAGCTATTCACCAATAAAACAGCAGTGGGACTATTCTTAGAAAACCCCCAGCACATTAGCCACCCCTACTGGTACCTTGTCCAGGGCGTCACAGAATAGCTGAAGTCCAGGGACAAGGATACCCAGGGAGGTCAGTGCCTCAAAGTACGAAGGAACTTTAAAAAGCCCAAATCAAGTACATTTCAGTATCTTTGAAAAAAATAAGTATAACCTCAAAAGAAATGAGCTTTTTCATAAGTGATCAAGATATACAAATATTGATATTATTTCTATCAAATAATTTTCCATTTTCTCTGATAGAATTCCTCAAGACTGCTGTGTTTTTAGTAGAATACTCACAAGTGTGAAATCTCTTCCCCCCAGTCTAGAAGGATTCTTTTCAGAAGTCTCCTGAAGTTCTGATTTGCAGTCAAGGCAAACAGGAGCCTTATGCTGAGGGTGGGGCCAGCTGTGTCCTGCTGGGTTTGTCTGTGGCACTGGAATCAGCTGTCATCTTCTAAATCTGAGATCTCTAAATCTGCTGTCTTAGCTGTTCTTTTGCCACTTGTCAACAATCCTTTCTCAAATTCTTCTTCACTAATTTTGCCTTTTTTAAACCTTTTCAAAAGCCTTGTGTCATTAAGTAGCTCCTCCATGTCGTCATCTTCAATATCAGAGCCCTAAGTTCAGAAGAAACCAACAACTACTAAATTTCTCAGCAACAGTAGTCTAGTGACATAGCATTTTTTTAAAAAAGGCAGGGTCTCACTCTGTTGCCCAGGTTGGACAGTAGTGGCACAATCATAGCTCATTGTAACCTTGAACTCTTGGGCTCAAATGATCTGCCCTCAACCTCTCAAGTAGCTGGGATTACACACCATATGCCTGGCTAATTTTTGTTAGCAGTGGTGGGGGTCTCACTGTTGCCCAGGCTGGTCTCTACCTCATGGCCTCAAATGACTCTCTCACTTTGGCCTCCCATAATGCTGAGATCACAGCTATAAGCTACCAGGCCTGTCCAAAACCAGCAATTTTTTTTTTTTTTGAGACGGAGCCTCAAGCTATCCCCCTGGGTAGAGTGCCATGGCATCATAGCTCACAGTAACCTCCAACTCCTGGGCTCAAGCGAGTCTCCTGCCTCTGCCTCCCAAGTAGCTGGGACCACAGGCACCTGCCACAACGCCTGGCCATTTTTTGGTTGCAGCCATCATTGTTGTATGGCGGGCCCGGGCTGGGGATTCGAACCCGCCGCCTTAGGTGTACGTGGCTGGTGCCTTAGCAGATTGAGCCACAGGCGCTAAGTCAAAACCAGCAATTTTTAATCAAGGACTATAAGCTCTTTCATCAGTTTCCACAAATACAGCAAGTTCCCCATGCTAGTTGCTAAGGTAATAGAGAAATCTGAGAATCCACACACACTATTTCTTTTTTTTTGGCTGGGGCTGGGTTTGAACCTGCCGCCACCTGCATATGGGGCTGGCACCCTACTCCTTTGAGTCACAGGTGCTGCCCTACACATACTATTTTTAATTGAAGATTCTATTACAATAAAATTTATTTAGAATTCTAAGTTGAATATAAGTAATAAAGGAAACTACAAATTTTACCTCTTCTCTTTTCCTTTTCTTTTGCATTTTTTTCTTTTTTTCCTTTTTGGCCTTCTGCTTTGACCACGCTTTATTTTTTATGAATTTTCTTTTCCCTTCATTTTCTGTTTTCTCTTTTCTTTGTTGCTCCAGTAGTTTCTGCCTCTGCTTTTCTCTAATTTTATCTTTAAATGGAATAGTATCTGTATTAACATCCATGGGTACAAAGTCTGGAAACTGCTTTCCTCTCAGTTCTGGCATCTTAGGCATCTTCAGCAGAGCAAAACCTCGAGCAAGACTGGCGAGATCAAGGTCTAATTTAAACCAAAACATCAGAGTTAGTAAAGTGCAGTGGTATGATCACAGCTCATGGTAGCCTCCAACTTCTAGACCTAAGTAATCGTTCTGCCTCAGCCTCCCAAGTAGCTACAACTACAGGCACCCACCACCACACCCAGTTAATTATTTTCATTTTTTTGGAGAGACAGAGTCTTATACTATGTTGCTCATGCTGGGCTTGAATTTCTGACCTCAAGTGATCCTCCCACTTAAGCCTCCCAAAGTGTTTAGATTACAGGTACAAGCCACCACACGCAGCCTTACATATAATTTTTCCACAAAAAGATTTAATGGATTTATTTTAACTGTAATTGAAATAATTACATTTTTATAAAGTAAAAGGGAATATTCTGCACCCAGTGGCTGCTTTGATCCTGTGTCTACTCAAAGCCTAGAAACATTCCCTCTTAAATATTTAGAAAACATGGCTTGGCACCTGTGGCTCAATCGGCTAAGGTGCCAGCCACGTATACCTAAGGTGGCGGGTTTGAATCCCCAGCGCGGACCCGCCAAACAACAATGATGGCTGCAACCAAAAAATGGCCGGGCGTTGTGGCGGGCGCCTGTGGTCCCAGCTACTTGGGAGGCGGAGGCAGGAGACTGAGCCCAGGAGTTGGAGGTTGCTATGAGCTGTGATGCCATGGCACTCTACCCAGGGGGATAGCTTGAGGCTCTGTCTCAAAAAAAAAAAAAAAAAAATATATATATATATATATATATTTAGAAAACATTGGATTGTGCACCCTACCCCAGCCTGGGCGACAGAGCAATACCTTGTCTCTATAAAAATAAATAAATAAAAATAAAATAGCATTCTGGGGGCGGTGCCTGTGGCTCAAAGGAGTAGGGTGCCAGCCCCATATGCAGATGGTGATGGTTTCAAACCCATCCAGCCCCAGTCAAAAAAATATATTTAAAAAACATTAATGCCTAAAATTTTTATAAGACTGAGCAGTTTTATCTTTGAAAGAGCATTAGATAGATAAGATGGAGACACAATTATGTGAAGGAAAAGTCTAGCTTACCCTTTAATCTGAAAATGAGGTTACATTCATGCTTTGCATACGCCTGGATGTATGACACAAAAGCTTTCATGCCCTTTTCAAACACAGCTCTGTCCGCCAGGGCCATGGACTTGAGCTTTGGCAGAAGGTCAGCTGTGTTTTTCTGAAGCTTCATCTCCTTCAGGGGGCACTGCAAAGAGACCACATTCTCACCTCTGGCTAGCACCACCTCATCCCAATGCTCCCCAGTCTTGAAAAGCACAACAGTTTGTTTTATCTTAGAAGCCCAAATCCAACCCAACTTTTACTTGATCCAAAAATATTTTAATTTTTTTTTTTTTTTTTTTTTGAGACAGAGTCTCAAGCTGTCCCCTTGCTGTGGCATTAAAGCTCACAGCAACCTCCAACTCCTGGGCTCAAGCAAGTCTCCTGCCTCAGCCTCCCAAGTAGCTGGGACCACAGACGCCCGCCACAACACCCGGCTATTTTTTGGTTGCAGCCATCATTGTTGTTTGGCAGGCCTGGGTTGGATTTGAACCCACCACCTTAGGTGTATGTGGCTGGCACCTTGGCCACTTGAGTCACAGGCGCCGAGCCAGTATTTTAAATTTTTAAAGGAAAATTTAAAAAAAAAATTTCACATGATAATCCTGACCTGGTAAGAAAGTATGGCAACACTGGGTCCTTGTTCTCAAGCAGGACCCTTGCCTGGGGCCCAGCAGTGGCTGTGACACCACAGGAAGCTTAGTCACTTGGCAACTGAGTGGCCCCTACCACCTAAAAGCCTGCCTAGCCCCTGTGAGTCTGCAACCCCTAATCTAAGTTTCTGACCACATGCCAAAGAAACCTACAGCTCCCATCACTGGGTGTTCTATATAAAAAAGAACAACAGCTTACTTTTTGATTAATTGCAAGGAAATTGATATATGACTCTTCCATGGGCAGGAGGAACACCAGAGCACTGCCACCGCGGCCAATGCGGGCTGTGCGGCCACAGCGATGCACGAAGGCACTGTGAGGGCACAGGATGGGAACAGGCACCCAGGTGAAGATGGCTGAGCAGAGCTCAGGCTCCAGCCACACAGCTCAATGCTAATGAGGAGCCACCAGACTCCACTCAGCCACCTACTAGTGAGAGAAACAGAATAGCTGGCAATCAAACAGACTTTGCAAACAGATAAGATTCCTAAGAATAGAAAATGTGAGAAATAAAGTATATAAAATAAAATAAAAATAATCTATAATCTCAGAAGTAACCATTATTACTTAGGGGTTGATATTTATAGGCATTTTCCTGTGCTTAAAAGCACATATTAGGAATATATATACTTACTTTGGAGCAAATAATGACAATTTTCATATATGGCTTCAGGTATTGCTTTTTTCATTTAAACATTATATCATATGCATTTCTGTCAGAGATTAGGGTTATTTGAAAATACCTTTAATTGCTGTACTATTATATCACTTTTACCCAGGGTAGTGAATGGGTAGGTTATTCACTCATTAGCCTATTTTTTTGTTTTGTTTTATTTTGTTTTCTTGAGACAGTCTTACTTTGTCGCCCTCAGTAGAGTGTCATGGCATCATAGCTCACAGTAACCTCAAACTCTTGGGCTCAAGTGATTCTTTCGGCTCAGCCTCCCGAGTAGCTGGGGGTACAGGCACCTGCCACAATGCCCAGCTATTTTTAGAGACGGGGTGCCACAACACCCAGCTATTTTTAGAGACGGGGTCTCGGTCTGGCTCAGGCTGGTTTCGAACCTCTGAGCTCAGCCTCCAAGGGTCTAGGATTACAGGCATGAACCATCATACCCTGCCCTCATTAGCCTATTTTTGTTATTCTTTTTTTTTTTTTTTTTTTTTTTGAGACGGAGCCTCAAGCTATTCCCCTGGGTAGAGTGCCATGGCATCATAGCTCATAGCAACCTCCAACTCCTGGGCTCAAGCAAGTCTCCTGCCTCTGCCTCCCAAGTAGCTGGGACCACAGGCGACCGTCACAACGCCCGGCCATTTTTTGGTTGCAGCCATCACTGTTGTTTGGCAGGCCCGGGCTGGGGATTCGAACCCCCACCTTAGGTGTATGTGGCTAGCTCCTTAGCCGATTGAGCCACAGGCGCTGAGCCTGTTATTCTTTTTTTTTAAAGAGAAGGTCTCAGGAGGCGCCTGTGGCTCAAAAGGGTATGGCGCTGACCCCATATGCCGGAGGTGGTGGGTTCAAACCCAGCCCCGGCCAAAAAATAAAAGCAAACCATGTCATCTAATCACAGGTACTCCCATATTAATCTGAGAAAAATAAAAATAGACACCAAGACACAATCTGGGAGTGAAGAAATAAACCTATAAAAATAAATAAATAAATAAATAAATAAAAGAGAAGGTCTCACTCTGTCACCCAGGCTGGAGTGCAGTGGTGTGCTCACAGCTCACTGCAGCCATGCCTGGCTTTTTAATTGTTTTAGAAATGGGTCTCAACCATGTTGCCCAGGCTGGTCTTGGACTCCTGACCTCAAGAAGTCCTTTCACCTCAGCCTCCCAAGTAACTAAATTAATGTTCTGATGAATACCTCTGTATGTTTATCTTCCTACTCAGAATTCCCACTTCATTAAGCTATATTCCTATACAGGGAGAGGGTAGCAGCAGTCTACCACACAGTACCTTGCATTGCTGGGAGGGTCATACTGCAACACCCAGTTTACTTCAGGAATATCTATTCCCCGGGCCATCACGTCAGTGCACACTAAAATCCCACTAGAAAATGAAAACAACATTCTGAGTAAAGGAGATCATCATTTTCATTACCATCAGTATTTGTTGTTGCTGAAACAGGGTTTTCTCTGTTGCTGGGGCTAGTACAGTGGTGATATCACAGCTCACTGCAGCCTCAAACTGTTGGGCTCAAGCAATCTTCCTGCCTCAGCCTCCCTGTAGTTTGGACTACAGGCGTGCTGACCACCATGCCTGGCTACTTTTTTAAAACTTAATGCAGATAGGGTCTTGCTGTATTGCCCAGGAAGGACTCAAACTCAAGTGAGTCTCCCATCTCAGTCTCTCAAGGTGCTGGAGTTACAGGTGTGAGCCACTGTACCCAGCCAAGAGTACTTTTAACACAGCCAGGATGCTCAATGATTAAGAAAAACAGAAAATTATTTATACAAACAAACAAGTGATGACCACTCAGACACAAGTTCCCTGCCATGTAGTCACAAGCCTGACAAGCCACACACAGTTTAAATCCCCAAAAGACTAATAAACTGCTCCTTTCTGCAATCATCACAACCCTCTACTGAGCTAGGGCAATCTGGGAGGGAACAATCTGGGAGGGAACACAATACCCAAGTCTCCTGTCTTCATGGAGCCTACAATTCAAGAGGGAGGCCCCATAACTACAGCAGCAACACAGCAAAGCATAAAAGGGGTGAGGGCCAAGGAATGGATGATGCTCTGGGCATTTATACCAAGGAAGTTTGAGAAGCAAGTTTGAGAAGGAAAAGGGTTCCAGACAAGAAAAATAATGCATGCATGGCTGGAGGTCTACTATTTCCAATGATGCCAACACACCTCTGCAATTTGCGGAACTCCATGAAGATCTTATTACGTTTATATTTCATCTTTCCATGAATGCACATAATC
The DNA here is from genome assembly GCA_963574575.1 of Galagoides demidoff. Lineage (NCBI taxonomy): Eukaryota > Metazoa > Chordata > Mammalia > Primates > Galagidae > Galagoides > Galagoides demidoff. The sequence continues at coordinate 2,224 of CAUYQV010196904.1, read as the reverse complement.
TTCACACCCTTCACCAGGGCTTCCAGAGCCTTCCCATAGTACTCCACACAGGCACAGGTGCTGCGAGAAGGGACAGAGGCCTAAACATCATTGGCCATCTTGGTCCTTCTGCAATTAAGGGGAGGGAAGCAGCAAACAACGGATGTAGCAGACCCAACCCTCCTTGGGGGATGAAGAGGGACCGGCTATGTATCATCCACCACTAAGCTCCAGATCTGAAATTCTCTCAGCCAATGAACAACCAATCTTTTGGTAAAATCCCTTAAACATGAGTTTAACACCAAGGATATATTCTACTGTCTAAAGATATTCTAGCCCATGGAATCACCCTAGGACCCTGAGAAAGGAATTAAACTAAAGCAGTTATTCAGAACAAAACAATGAAAGATTAGACACAAATGGTCTTATAAGATTTTACAATACTCCTTTTCCTTTGGGGAACTATTTCTTCCCCAATTAGCAGCACTTCCAAGGGCTCAGCAAATAACCCAAGTTACACCAATCAGATCTTTCTCCTAGATATTTGGGACTTAGCACTGTCACCCAAGAATAAAAGGGGGCTAGAGTATGGTCATTCCAAAGAGGATATACCCTAAAAAGACAACCCAGAAAATCCTGCCAAGAAACTCCCTAAGGGGTGGGCACTCAACTTTCCCTCTGAGTCTGTAAACACCTTACCCAGGTGCCTTCCACCCTCTCTGCCTTTCCTCCTTTATCTGACTTTAGAGCACACATGGCAGGGTGTTATTTAGTGGTCACGTGGAAACTATGAGGTAACATATGGGAGGGGGAAGATCAAGACAATAACATAAATTTTGACCCTGAAATTACTAAGACATTAAACCAATGTCAGAAACCATCTACCTTTGGAATTATTTTTATAGGATAAAAATAAACACTTCATGTTTGAGTCACAGAAGTTGGGTTTTCAGTTATTTGTAGCCAAAAGCACTCATGACAAAATCATAGTGATTCTCATCTTAGACAGAATTCCAAAACCAAGAGCCACATTGGTCCACATTCTGGATGTGGCTGAACTCCCAGACTCTCACCAAAGACCACAGGATTACCTGAAGAAGACCAGGTGTTTTTCTTGCTTGTGATTGCGAAGAAAATGTACCATCTGATTAAACTTCTCATCTGCCTTGCATACCTACCAAATAAAAAGGGACACTACTAAAATAAAAGCATATATGTTGGCAATAATAATCCCCATGGCTATTTTTAGTTTCAGTATTAAATTTACAAGAATCTAATTTTTTCCACAAATAGGACAGACTACCTAGCTCAGAATAAACACTGACATGTGCTGTTGTCTGTAAAGGTTAGTTTCAAGTCACAAAATCATGTAACTCAGAGAAATACAGTCATCTAATGGAATAGTTCCCAAATCCCAATCCCAATATACATGCTGGCTACAACACCATTTCTAGGACAGATTTTTAAAATGCAGATTCTTGGGCACAGCAAACATAATTATTCAGTAGGTCTAAAACTGGACCCAAGAATCTATTAAATATTGTTGAAGAGTTCCCTGGGAGATTTTAATGCCAAGTTCAGAAGTGACTGCTGTAAGGTAAATACAAAGTTCCAGAAAGAAATGTACATAATTATTTGAAAGGCCCCAATAGAGACAGACCTCACTGTTTCTCTTAAAAATGCAATCAAATCTTCCATTCAAATCCCCCAACTGGAGCCATTGAATTCACCTGAATACATTCCCCCTACTTTTACCAACACCACTCAGACACTTCTAAATGCAATTGCTAAAATTAACACAGAACAGAATACAACAGAAGCTACCGTGGGTGTGCAAAGTTAACATGAATTAGCACAGGTTGAATATCCCTTATCCAAAATGCCTGGAACCCAAACTGTTTTAGATTTTAAGTTTTTTCAGGTTTTAGAACATTACACTCTGCTTACGACAGAGTGGACATCCCTGATATGAAAATCTAAACTCTGAAATAGTCCAATGAGCATCTCCTTTGAGCATCATATTGGTTGGTGCTCAAAAAGTTTCAGATTTTAGAGCATTCTGGATTTCCAATTTTAAGGTTAAGGATGCTCAACCTGGCTCAGTGCCTGTGGCTCAATTGGCTAAGGCACCAGCCACATACACCTAAGGTGGCGGGTTCGAATCCCCAGCCCGGGCCCGCCAAACAACAATGATGGCTGCAACCAAAAAATGGCCGGGCGTTGTGGCGGGCGCCTGTGGTCCCAG
>CAUYQV010196903.1:0-25649 GCA_963574575.1 Galagoides demidoff | reverse complement strand
AAGCGAGTCTCCTGCCTCAGCCTCCCAAGTAGCTGGGACCATAGGCACCCGCCACAACGCCCGGCCATTTTTTGGTTGCAGCCATCATTGTTGTTTGGCAGGCCCGGGCTGGGGATTCGAACCCGCCACCTTAGGTGTACGTGGCTGGCGCCTTAGCCGATTGAGCCACAGGCGCCGAGCCAGGTCGGCAGTTTTCTAAAAGACATTACAAATTGCAGCCTCTGCACAATGAGGAGACTTGAGATGAAGGGGCTTGCTGTACTTGTACAGCAAGTTGTGACATAATTTTGTAAAAAATGGCCCTTTATCATTCTTTAGTGTACATTTTGAATAGCTATAAAAGTGCAGCAGAATGCTGAATGTATATCTAAACAAAAACAGATGGCTCCATCATCAGCTGAAGAGTGATTATGCATGGAAGAAATAGAGGGTTGGCTGACAAATACTCTAAAACTGGGGACAACCTCTCTCTCATTCAGTTAGACTGAGTTAGCAGGAAAAGGAAGGGGTGTGGGGAGCCAAAGCTCCCTGCTTAGGACAAGTAGGACAAAGAGTTTGAATGATGGAAGGGACCTAAGAGATGACCAGCACTCCCCTGTATTTTACAAATGACGAGAGGAGAGACATGGTTTAGAGAAAAGAGAGAGTAGGGAAGGACCCACAAGGTCAGGGCAAGGTGCTATGGGGCCAGGGAATTTAGAGGGGAGATAGTGTCTCTATGATGTACATCAGACAAGAACAGGGACACCTGCCAGCACTCAACTCACTGCAGAAGAAGAGGTTGGGCCTTAGTCACATGTCATCTAAAAAATCTGTCCAGACAGTGCATAGTTTAAAAACTATTAGGTCAAGTTTGTGTTTGAAAATTTAGGCAAATACTTTTATTTATCCAATATTCCAATCCTTATTTATACTTTGATTCTGAGTGATATCTATAAAATCAGGAGACCAATGAGTAATTATATGAATAATCAGAGATGATAAGCCTCTCAAAATGAAGAACTAAGGCTTAACCATTACTCAATAAATTCTTTGTTGCCATATGAGTGGCATTACGTATCAGCTGAGCTATGTACCACGTAACTGAGTAATCTCTAGCATTTACTATAACTTGAAAGTTGGTGCTGCCTCTGATGATCACATCCTTTTTCCGAGCTTGTGCAGCTAATGAGTGTTTATTCTTCAATTCACCTAATTACTTATTCAGTCAATGAATGCCTTGAATGTCTATGTCACATTAGGCACTTCTGTAAATGCTGGAGCCACAGAAGGGGTTATTCTCTTCCCTCAAAGAGCATAAATCTAGTCACAGGAGAAAGAAAATAAATGAGTAAGCAAACAACTAAGCATATAACCACTGATAGTGAGTAGTACAAGATGAAAGTGAAAATGTAATTTAAAAATACTTAGGCGAGGCCAGGCACGGTGGCTCACGCCTATAATCCCAACACTCAGGAGGCTGAGGTAGGTGGATTGCCTGAGCTCACAGGTTTGAGAACAGCCTGAGTAAGAGCTAGACCCCCATCTCTAAAACTAGCCAGATGCCTGTAAGTCCCAGCTTACTCAGGAGGCTGAGGCAAGAGAATCACTGGAGCTCAAGAGTTTGAGGTTGCTGTGAGCTGTGACATCACAGCACTCTACCAAGGGCAACAAAATGAGACTCTGTCTTTAAAAAAAAAAGATACTTAGGCAAACTTCTTTGGTAGGAAAGTTGAGAAGAACACATTCAAGGTAATGCTTGAAGACTGGATGAGAAGGACCACTGCACATGGTTCTGAGAGCAGCACTCTTCAGGGACAGCAAGAGCCACCCACCATAGTGGGTGAGGCCTCATGTGTTTGAAGAACAGAAACAAGCCATTGTATTTGGAAAAGATGTGTAAGTAGCAGGAGCTGAGAGCTAGACAGGGGCCAGAGGATGCAGGGCCCACAGGCCACAGGGAACAGGCTGGGTTTAGTAGTAAGTGCCCTGGGTGACTACTGGAAGGCTTTAGGCCAGGGAGTGGTGCTTATTCTTTAAGTGAGTATTCTGACTTGTTCAGAATATGAGTGGTGGGATGACAAGAGTGGAGGCAGGAAGATAATTAGAGGCTATTCCTGTAGTTTGTTCTATAACTTGGATGAGGGACAGGTAGCAGAAATGGAGAGGAGCTGATGCATTCAATCCTGCTGGGGCTTGTCTGAGCTTGGATTTTTGGTTTGGTGGCTTTTTTAATTTTTGGAAAATTCTTGTCTACTATCTCTTCAGATAATCCTTTTGCTCTATTCTCTCTCTCTCTCTGCCCCCCTCTTCCTTCTGGAATTTCAGTGACATGTGTTAGATTTCTTGCTATTTTCCCACAGTTCTTGGATGCTCTGTTGTTGTTTTTTAAATCACTCTTTTTGTCTCTTTGTGTTATAGTTTGGATAATTTCTACTGGCCCCTCCTTGAGTGCACTGATTCTTCCATAGACTCTGTTAAGTCTGTTGATCCTCCACTTTCTGTCCTCCCCTAAGAGTAGGACACCCAATTTAGGCCTGTGAATGTCCTCTCCATTTCACTCAGGGAGAAAGGGCTTTTTGTTTTCCCTTCTCTCAGCTACAAGGGGTCTTCACTTTGCTTTGGGGGGTAGTTTTTGTGTCTTTAAAATTATGATTCCTTAAATTTTATAGACCTTTCATAAGCCTCTTTTGAAACAAGTGATTAATAAATAAGCAAACAGTAGTGTGCTTCAGTAAAACCTCAGAGAACTAGAATGTTCTGGAAGATTGCACTGACATAGCCCCCTGCTCCTAAGCAGCATCCCAGTCCCTCTTGTAAAAACTGAGTGGTGCTTAGAAATGTTGGTGTTAAGGATCAACATGTCCCAGGTGTTGGGACACGCTACAGCTCTCTGCCAGTGGGCAATAAAGAGATTCCAAGACCAGACCCTTGGCCTGGTATCGCAGTGCAGTCATTCATCATGGCTCACGTGTTTCATGTGAGCATCAGCGCCCACTGTCAGCTTGTTTGTAGGGAGTGATTTTTACATTTCAAGTCAGTTTCCTGCACTGAAGTATCTGCAGCTAATACTGGTCCTATGCACAGCCCCACCTACCTGGCAGGGTTCCACACCTGTAGCCCAGTGGGAATGTAAGATGCACAGAGGCAGAAGTCAGAGCACACTGAAGGCAGCAAGGCCCTGCTCAGGGGGTGTGGGGAACTTAAAAGGTCTGAGATTTGAGCCCACTTATGAACTAATAAAGTAGCCTGCCATAGTTCCATGGTATACCTGGAAGACATGGAACTCCCAAGTCAGGGATGAAGAATGGTTTGTTACTCACAGCAATGGCAGTGACCACAGTATCAGCATATCTGGGTTGGTTTCCATAAGTTGAGGTAACAAGGCCAGATGATACCTGAATGTGGAGTAGACTGCAATACGAGAGAGGAACCCTGAGCTTAGCAAACCTACATCTTCTATAAAGGGCTGTAAGTATGGAACCCTTTAATCCATAGGGAGACACCACCTCTACCTTCCAAGGCTGTTCTCTACACAAATATCCTCAGAAGCACAGAGAAGAACAGCCACCAGTGCCTTACTTGCAGGACCTGCAGAAATTCCAGAGACCCATGGAAAATTATCTTTTACTAGGAGAATTATATCAAAATTCAAATAGTTCCTTGAGTGATTCCTGCTGTTTGGGCTCATGTGGGTAACTTCTGGGGGCTCCTCTGCTTCTCAAAATGTCTTGTTTCAGTTGACGCCCACATCTCAGGGTCCCCTGGGTAAAGCAGGCACGATCCATGCTGTCATCTGTCTGGTTTCTTGCTCCTTTGGGAGTTTGTTGGGTGTCAGAGGATGGTGGAATGTCTGTAGTAGGACCCAGGTAAAGCTTTTAAGTTAAAGGACTGGGTCTTTTCTAGCATGTAAAGGAGAAATGTCCTCTCATGGCTTTCTGTGTTACTCAGTCCAATAGCCCATTGGGTAAGCATTCTTTGAGCAGTTAACTGTAATCCACAGGCTGACAACTGAAAGAAAATTAAAAGCTTCTAACGGGTCAAGTCAATTAGGTCTTCATACCCTGTGAAAATACTCAGCCAGATTGCTGTGCTCTGAAGCTAGTAGAGGATTGTGATTTTATTTATTTTTATTTTTATTTTTTAAACAAAATCTCACTCTGGGCAGAGTGCTATGGTGTCATCCTAGCTCACAGCAACTTCAAACTTCCTGGGCTCAAACAATCCTCCTGTCTTAGCCTCCTGAGTAGGAACTACAGTTGCCGGCCACAATGCCTAGCTAATTTTTCTATTTTTAGTAGAGATGGGGTCTTGCTCTTGTTCAGGCTGGTCTTGAACCCCTGAGCTCAAGCAATCCTCCTGCCTCAGTCCCAGAATGCTAGGATTATAAGTGTGAGCTACCCCATCTGGCCAGGAGTGTGGAATTTTAGATCCCAGATATAGGCTGGGGAGGGCAGTTTGAAGTAGGCAAGAGGCTATAGGGGGCTGGGCAGGGGTGCTGGATGGCTGAGGGCCCTGAAGACTGGGCAAAGAGTAAGCAGGAGAAGGGGTGGAGGAGAGACACCAGTTTTCACAGGGAGTCTGAATCCTTTCAGCTTTCCCCTAAGCCCTTGTGACAGTTACCGAGAAGAATTACCTTGACAATGTTACCCATCTACAGTTACAAAGAGAAATATTATCATTGCATTAGGACGTTGCCCTGATACTTAAATGTTCTGAACCAGAGGGTATTTGGAGGAAAGAGCTTTTCTTTCCATAGAACAATCTATCATGGAGATTATTTTATGTCAATAAATATAGAGATACAGTAGCATTTTAATGGATGCTGAGTATTCAGTTATATGGATAAAACATCATTTATTTAATCACTATTCCTGAATGTTTATGCTGTTTACAAATTTTAATTATTTTTTTTAGAATTCAATGACCATTTTTGTATATACATCTTTGCATGTCTATCCTATTATCTCCATAGCATAAAGTTCTATTAAAAAATTCCTAATTAAAACATTTCAGGGGTTTAGTTCTTCCATTTCTCTGATTGTATGATGCCAGGACCTTGTCTTTAAAAACAAATTTTTACCCCTAAATTTCTCCTAGTGTACAAGTCTTACTTTCCTGTGCCTCTCTCTCAGATACTCGTCTGCCCTACTTTATATGAGGGGGCTCCCCGCCAAATCTAGGTTGAAGGCGGCAGCTTGGAGAATGCAGGAACAGGATAATGGGGGAGGGTTGGATGACTCAAGGGAAGGAAGGAAAAAGTGATGTTTTAATGTTATTTAATTTTAATCATCACAACTTAGAGATAGGCACTTAATGCCCAATAGATAGATTCTATAGGAGAATACAAAGCTGCTTAAGATCACATGGTGGCAAGTAAGTAAAACCAAAGTCTGGCTGGATGCATTTACCATTTGTTGGGTTTTATTCTGTGTTCAATTATTTCCCATTCACAATGTGAGATAATTACACTTCTTGCCCCATCGGTGTAACTTGCCTAGGCCGGTGAAATATGAATGGGAGTGATGATGCCACCTCTCTGGAGAAGATTTAGGAGCCAGTGTGTGTTTGGGCTACAGCTCCTTTCCTACTACTATGAGCCTACAATATCTTAAATGGGGAGGTGTTCCTTCAGCCTAGATCCTGAAATGCAGAGGTTAGGAAGTAGAGCTGCAGATGAATGCAATGTAAGCAAGAAGTAAAACTTCATTGTTGGAAGGTTGGGGACATATTTTCTACTACAGATACAGATACAACCATGCTCTTTCCCTCTCACTATCTTGCCTCTTTCTTCTAAGCCTTGCCCCTTTTATCAGTTCAAAATATTTCTATCTTTTCCTTTGGATTCAGAAGAATGAGAAAACATTTTTTTTTTAATTCAACAGTGTCCTTGCTTATATCCATATTTAGATTTATATTTAGGCTTTTCTTTATGATCCCCTGAACTGCAGAGAGACAGATACTCCCTGTTACATATACAACTGGTATAGGACACAGTGTCCAGAGGCGAGCGAACACTGTTTCTTTAACAACCTGTTTTCCTTTCAACTTCTTTTCTGTATTCAGAACCACTTTCTGGTGACTTTGATTTTGCTTAAGATCCATTTTTTTCTGCTATAATTCAAAATGGTGGAAACATAAATCTAGCACTTGGTGAGCAAGTTTTAAAGTGACTTCTGAGGTAGTTAGCATACTCATGAGTATGTTCACTCTTATATGATCTTCACATAGCTGTTGACAAATGATGGCCCTGTTATTGTAAGTTTCTCAAGGTACAGAAAGTGAAATTGCCTGACTGACTATTGCATGTGTGTGTCAGCTGCAAAGCTAAAATAGAACTCTGATCCTTGATTCATTTTAGGAACTTCCTTGTCAAGTAGCCCATCCAAAGATGAAACAAACAAGGTCCCTAATCTCCTAAGACCACACAATTTAACAGAAAAAAAAGTAAAGGCACTTAGCTACTGGAGAGGCTAAGGCAGAGGATCACTTGAACCCAACAGTTGAGACCAGCCTGGGAATAGTGAGACCCTGCCTGAAAGCCTTAAAGAAGTAAATATATGATGATGGTAGAATGGAATGAAGTTTGGAGGTGTGGAGTAACACGGGGGCCTGGAGAAGGGACATCGCAACCAGACCAGAGAGAGAAGATCAGATGACACAGTATGAGGGAGGACCATTGAGTTGAGGTGTGAAGGATCAGGGGAGCTGGCAAAGCAGGGGAAGGGCACATCTGGCTGGTGAACAGCAAGTGCAAAGTCATAAAGGCACACAGCAGCTGAATAGGTCGCATGAATGTCATTTGTATCTTGTAGGTGGGTACCAGCAGCTAGCTGCCTTTGCCCATTCACTTCAGCAGGAATTGACGAGCCCGAGTCCTAGGAGAAGCATGAATTTCCCAGTTCACCAGGCCTGGCTCCTGTACATGTGAGCTTGTGAGAGTCATTTAGCACTACCTTTGTCAGAATGAGGAGCACCTGCAAGTATGTCTGATGACTGGGAGTCAATTATGATGATGATGACCATCAGCCCTGCCTCTTTTTACTTTCAAGGCTCTGATGTATCAATATTGGCAGCTTGAAAATTGTTGACAAGCTAGGCAGCTCCCCCTTTGCAATCCCTGGAGGCAGAAGCTCAGGGGAACTCCTATGCAGTCAGCATTTTAGGAGTCAGAGCCAGAAAGCCAAGCTGTGGTGGGAAAAAAGAAGCTACCTCTCCCCATCACCCTCTCCACAGGAATGGAAATGTGCTGAGGCTCAGCATGAATCCTAACTGTGACAAAACTGGCTGTCTTTGTGCTCCTTAGGCATCCTAACCACTAAATCAGCTAGAATTCTTTGTGGCAAGCAAAACAATCAAAGAGAATTTATTAGAAAAGTAATGCTTTTTTTCCTAAGCACCCACAGGAACAGGAGGAGCTTTGACCACTGGCTTCAAAATTGTAACCACAGGAAGTGCATAGATAGTACTGAGCGTGTGCTGTGCTCAGACATCATGTTTGTTAGGAACTCACCTAATAGCCCTGTTCGGCACTTGCCACTGTGACTTACCTCTCTTTTTCAGTTTGGGAAAATAGGGACTGAGAGAGTGATGCATCTAACATCAGAGTCTGTGGGCTGGGATTCAAGCCCAGGAGTTCTGGTTCCAAAGGCTTCCCCCAGTGCCAAGAAGCAGGCTGTCAAGGAATAGTTTAGTAGCAGAAGTCTGATCAGGGAACTGTGGAATAAATGCCTGTATTTCCAGGTCTCTCCATCCTTTTGCTCGGTTTTGAATTCCAAGGAGGTAGCACCCTACTGGCCTTGATAAGGTCAGTAAATCCATTGAAAAGGAATCTGTTTTAAAAGGAAGCATAGCCTGTGGCAGAGGCTGACACCTGTGATCCCTGGGGAAGCCAAGGCAGGAGGATCACTTGAGGCTCATCCACCCAGCCTGGGCAGTTGACTCTGACAGTGTGAATAACAGCAGACAGCTATGAAACCCCAATGTTCATCAGCTGTTCAGTTTGCACAGTGTGTGTACGTAGCTTCCAGTCAGTAAATGGCTCTCAGCTCCACGCAGAACGTAACCCAGCTAACTGCTCAAAGGGTGGCCCCTCCAGGGTCACAGGGCAGGTGTCTGCCCCTTGTCAGGAAGAAGACAGTGGTATTGGGCCCTAATCTCAGTCCCACCAGACTGTACTCAGTGGCAAAAAGGCAATTTCTCAAAGCTGAGCCTGTGTACCTTCGAGAAGGCTGAGCAGAAGGTCCCTGCTTGGGAGCCTCATTGCACTCAGGGCCTCCCATAAGTAGGGTGTCAGTGCCCAGTCCCAGACTCCCTACCCACTGTCAGTTACACCTGGGGACAGCCCTTTGGGGCATATATCCTTACCCCAATGCAGAGGCGAGGACACAAAGGTTCACAGAGGGCAAGAAACTTTGTCAAGTCGGGGTTTGGATTCAGGGCCTGATCCTGAAGACCAGTTCTCAGGTCATTGGGTGAATGCCCAGCAGGGCTTAAGCACAGGTGCTGGTAGGTCAGGGAAGGTTATCACATTCTTCTCTCTGGGTCTTAGAGTGAAGCTGAGCTGTGACCTGGGCTTCTGGGGAGCAGAACACCTTGGTCCCCATCTGTTCTCTAATAAGCCTGAGTGGCCGGCTCAGTGGAGGATGTCTGTCCTGAGGGATTCTGAGGCAAGCCAGCCAGCTGTAGTCCCACCATACTCATCCCCACGGCACCCATTCCTGGCTACCCTCCACTCTTCTCAGGATCCACAGAGAATGGTATCTCCCCTCACCCCTGAGGCAGGACATGTGGAAAGGGAGTGGCTCCAATTTTCTTCCCCTGAAATGGGAAAAAATCCAGAGTAGAGGGAGGAGCACTCAGGAAGCAGGGCGGGAGCAGAGAGCAAATGGAGGAGCAGGCAGCAGGGAGGGCCTAACAGAAGCAAGGGGCCCAGGAAGAGAGGAGGCCATCTATCTGGGGCACTAAACTGGGTCAGTTCAGCAAGCCACTAGTGTGTATGCATCCTGCATGGGCTCTGCACCAGGGACACAAACGACTCACCTCTCACACATTGAAGGTCCCATCCACAGAGGGACACAGGTGAGCAGATGAGTGATGAGGACCTGAGATAGATGGTGGCACGAGTGCTGCAGCTGGGGATAAGCAAGAGGACACCGAAGAGCAGAGGAGAGCGGTCAGACAAGCCCCTGGGGTCTGGGAAGAAGTCTTCATAGAAAGAGGACATTTGAACTAGTTGTGGGCGAGCTGAGCTAGGACCTGAAGTGGTATGATAATGATGGTGACAGCTGAGACCAGGGCTCAGATGCTTGCCAAATGAATAAACCAGTAAATGTCAGGCTGAGGAGTTCCAACTTTGTTCTGGCATGAACAGTGGGAGTGGAGACATGGAGCCCAGATGACTAGAAGGAAGACAAGAGTACATTCCATCAAAGACAAAGCTTCTTCTTGCAGGAGCTGTGTGTTTCCAGATAGAATGGAGCCAGTCAGGGCTTGCCCTGGCTTTATGGTTTGAGTAGCATGTCTGTGAACCTCCTCCTTTAAGTTCTTTTGTGCTAGTTTGCTGGGACTACTGGAACAAAGTGCCACAAACTGGATGGCTTAGAACAATAAAAAAGTATAGTCTCAAAGTTCTAGAGGTCAGAAGTCTGAAATCACAGTGCAGCAGGGCCATCTTGCTTCTGAGGGCTCTAGGAAGTGTCTGGCCTGGCCTCTCTCCTGGGCTCTGGGAACTCCTTGACAGCATAACTCAAGTCTTCACTCATTGTCTTCCCTGTATCCACATCTGCTTTTGTGTCCAAATTTCCCTTGTTATAAGGACACTGGTCCTATTGGATTCAGGCCCACACTAGAAACCTCATTCTAACTTAGTTATCTCTGTAAGTAACAGTCATAGTTGGAGGTACTAGGGTTTGAACTTCAACATCTGAATTTTGGGGGACACAATGAAACCTCCCCTTGAGGCCAGTTTAGGAGCCAGATTTGAGTTGAATTATATGAAATCCCCCCAGCTATGTGGAATGGCCAGACAGCCTGTCCCAGCTTTGTTCTCCAGAGGCCTAATGGGAAGGTCTTGCTCAGGCTGCCTGGCCATAGACATCACCCTGCCACAGGCCAGCATTACCAACTATTCTCATGACTGCCAAGGCTGCCCACACAGAAAGGCCAACTAGGATGTTCATCTTGCCAGGATGTGGATCTAGAACAGAAGATAAATCTGAATTTAAGAACAGAAAGCTGAGCCACTGTCCAGGCAAATGGTGTGACTGGGAAATCACTGCTTTGTTAATTGTTCATTCTCAGTTGCTGAGAATCCTCATCACTTACCTGGTGAGACAACCTTTAAGAAGATACAAGGGAAAGCCCCACTTACTTCAGCCTCAGGCTCCACAGTAGGGAGCAAGATGGCAACAGGGCCAAGAAGAAGGTCATCTGCCCTGTGGAAGGTGACTATGCCTGAGCCGTGTTCATACCTCACTCAGGAGGTACTCATCTACTTATCCAGGAGCCTCTGCCTTTTAATTTTTAAAAATGAGTCCTTTATACTGCTCATTTATTATTATTGTTCTGCCAGTAGATGAGGATATTTAATAAAACTCTTTTGGGGGATTACTATCAGCTGTAAATTTGAAAAAATAATACCTTAGTACTCAATGGCAGCTACAGAGGTGAGAGCCCTTCTGCTGGTCTGTGCACCTCCATCTCACAACCTTATCCTTTGTGCCTAATGAGCACACACAACACTCAGTGATTTTACAGATTTCCTTTTACCATGTGCCCCATCTCAGAGGGGGATCCAGCTGCAGGAGGTGGGGCAGGTAAGACAGGCCAGGAGGAAGCCCAGGGCGGGACAGGGCAGGTGGGCAGGCTGTCTCTGAAGGGCTGCCCTAGTACTTTCCTGGGAGACTGGGACAGGAGATCTAGGTGTAGTGATAACAGAGAGAATTGCTGGGAGTACCTTTTCACAGAGAAAAGCAAGTCCTTGTCTCTGTCTTATCCCACAGGTCATAGCTGCCTACACACCCCTGCCCTAGTAAGGATTCCTCCTTCCCATGCCATTCCACTCTCACAGAGCATCCCATGCTCTAGGACTGTGATAACCCTCCACCCCTCCATTGCATCAGTTGCGTGGGGTAGCATTGATATTGGGGGGGGGTGCTCATGCTGTTCCTGCCTTTCCCATCATGCCCCCTTCTGTGCAGAACATAGCAGGAAGGAGGCAGTGGTCAGTGTCCCCTCCTGTGGCATAGGCTGCTGGACCTCACTGTGGTCTAGGGACTTAGTCCAGGCTGACAGTGACATTGCTTTGTCACCTGAGGAAGTGGCTATGGTGGGTCCCTAGGCAGCTGCATATTGGAAACCTATGGAGTGGAGAGTCAGGTCTGATGAACTCAAATCTGGCAGGCAGGCAGCCTGGCCTAAGCATGCAGGATGCTGGGGACAGGGTCTGCTGGATAGCAAGGTTTCACACAGAAGAGTGAGGCCTGTCCCAGCCTAGCAGCCCTACCTTCAACAGATTTTGATGGAGAATCAGGTCTTGTGCTTCCTCCATGTTGATAGAATATTTGAAGGGCAGTACAATAGAGTGCAAAATTCATGGGCTTTAGACTCAGAAAAACCTAGATTTGAATCCTGGATCTACCACTTAATAGCTGTGTGACTTTGAGCAAATTACTTCACTTCTCTTCAGTTCTCTCTTCTGTCAAATGGGAATAATAAGACACCTCCTGGATAGGTTGTGGAAAATCAACTAAATTCAACCAAGCTAGACAGGTAAAAAACTTAGCACTTGGTAATTTGTCAGTTATCATCACTGTTGCATTTAAGTGGAAGTCACAAGTTGCTATTGATCCTATCCCACTATAGGAGAGGAAAGGCCACAAAATCCAGATTGTGGCTGGGTTCAGGCAGCCAGGGTTTCAGCCTATGGCACAAGAATGGCCCACCCTTAACTCCTGTGGCATGGCCTTTGGTTCTGTCGTGGGTCTTGTCTTGATCACTACCCCTCATCTGTATGGAACCTGTCCACCCAGGGGAGACAGACTACCCTCAATCATGCCGAGCCCTGTGAACCAGGCTCTGGGTCCAGAGGTGGGAGTATGTTGCCTGATGAATTCCACATGGCTGCAGTGAATGTGCAGTTCTCTGAGGCAGCAGACATTAAAAAATTTAGTGGTCACACGTGAAATGAGGTTTTAAAACAAGAATAAATTCAATTGCTAATTGTACAGGCTTATTGATCAGCTTCAAGATGCCCTTATTTGAATCCTGGAACCTGAGAATGTACCCTTACATTGGAAAAGAGAGTTTGAAAGTTAAAGATCTTGCGATGGGGAGATTATCCTGGACTGCACAGCTGGATCCAGAGTCGCCACATGGGCCCCTGTGAGAGGGAGGCAGTGAAACAAGACTTAGTAGTAGGAGACGTGAAGGTGGAAGCACGACGCCTTAGTCCGTCAGCCTGCTGTAACAAAACAGCACAGCCTAGATGGCTATGAATCCTGTTGTCAGTGACACAACAGGATTTATTTCACATAGTTCTGGAGGTTGGAAAGTCCAAGATAAAGGCACTACCAGGACCTGATGGGGCCTTGTCTCCTGAATCATAGATGTTACCTTCTCATTGTGTCCTCACATGGTAGAAGGGATGAGGGAGCTTTCTCTGGGGTCTCTTTTATAAGGGTACTAACCCCATCCATGAAGGCTCCATCCTCATGACCTAATCACCCTTCAAAGCCCTACCTTCTAATACTATCACCTCATGGGTGAGGCTTAAACACATGAATTTTAGGGAACAAATATTCAGACCACAGCATAAGAGGTTGAGTGATGTGAGGAGGAAGCTGCAAGCCAAGGAATGTGGGTGACTTCTAAAAGCTAGAACAGGCAAGGAAGAAAATTATCCTATAAAGCCTCCAGAAGGACCCAGCCCTGTGGACACCTTAATTTTAGCCTTGTGTAGATTTATTTGGGACTTTTGGCTTCCAGAACTGTAAGATAATAAATTTATGCTGTTTCAGAGTACTAAAGTTCATGGCAACTTGTTACAGAAGTGATAGGAAATGACAATAACTCACCTTAGGAGCCTATGACAGTGAGGAAAGGTGGATCCTTTCAGAGCATTCTGTTATTTTGCACCAGGCTTGGTTGGGGACAGTGAGAGTTGGTGACATCTTCAAAGATAACTAATTTTTCTGTGTTGACAGCATCATGGCAGTGGGTAGCAGAGGTTCTGGGAGTTGGAGGAGGCTTCAGTGCACTGAACAAGACACTAAATTAGCATCTAGAGGATCTCCTTCAAATCCCACCTCTCTCCTTACTGACTCTGTGGCTGAAAAGTAAAGAGGACAGGAGCTGATCTGAACTGTGTTGCCCTGGGGACTTTGCCTTAACGCTGGGCCACAGCCACTGGACACAGAAGAGCCTGGGGAAGCCATTTGTTTCTTGTTCTTCTGCCAAAGACTCTTTCCACTTCCTGAGAGGAGGGGGCTCTCAGCCTGTGACCCCCTCAGCCTTACACAGCAGGGGCCTGACACCCAACACTGCTCCCCATTCAGACAGTCCTTAGCTGATTCCTGCCATGTGGACTTTTCCACCCCTCGCCACAGTGTCTCTTACCATTGATCCTTCATGCCTCACAGAGCAAAGTCCCTACAACTGGGCCCTTAGGGGTGGATACTGGATCCTGGCAGCTGACTGTGGGGGTAGGGAGCCTGAGAGGTCCAGCTACACTGCTCATGGGGAGGGGTCTGCCCCAAGTCCTCTCAGGACACTGCCTGGCACCATCCTTTCCTTGATCCTGGGCATTTGAGAGAAGACTGAGGAAGCAATGCTGCTTTCTGCTATTGGGCAAGGCTTTCCCAGCTGCTGGCCAGCTACTTAGGAAGGGTGAGAGGAGGACCAGATAGGTGGAGGACCCTCTGGTCTGCAGCAGAGACAGGGAGTCGGGCAGCACCAGAAGTTCTGTCTAGGGGCTTTAAATTTGGGCTGGATCATGGCTGACAGTTAAGCTAGAAATACTTAACACCAGAAGTCATAAACATGTCAGTCCCCAGAGTGGGGCTGAACTCCTGATGACTGGACCACATGGGGTTCTGTACCCTAGAAACAATGCCTTTGCCCTGATTACACAGCCGTGGTAATCTTGCCCAGTGTGGGAGAGGACTGAGACTCAGATAAGTGGGTGAGCTAGTCAGACAAAGATCCAGAACAAAATCAAGTTGTAGACACACTGTTTGTGGAGTATGTCTCCATGTCAGCAGGCCCAGGGCTCTTGAGGTAGAGTCAAGTGATAGGGCAAGATGCTGATACAGCCGCCCTGGGCCACCCAGCTGAAGAAAGCAGGGCACGTCCTGGAAGCCAGGCTTGTCCTGGGAGTTCAAAGGGCTCACTCCATTTGGAAAAGGGAGCAAAAGCTTCAGGAGGAGGGGGAATGGGGAAGGGTCTTTACAGATGGACAGCCAACAACAGGCAATGAGGGAGAGAGAGCATTTGAGCTGAAGGACCATAGCAGCTAAGGCAGACAGGGAAAGAACAAAGCAGTAGGACAAATATGGTTTTACTAAAGGTTGGAAAACCCATGTGGATGGGCTGGAGAGGACAACTGCATGGCAGCCTGGGACACTGAGTGGAGGGTTAGACCTTGACTCAGCAGAAAATGGGGGAAATAGTTAGGTGGAAAAATGACCAGGATCAGAGCTATGCTTGAAAGAGAAGAGTCAGGAGGTTATTTTGATATGTGGGAGTCAGTTTTCCTGAGTGACCTGAAAGCAGGGATCTTCATCAAGTGATTGGACCTTGCCTCCACCAACACATGGGCTACTCTGAACCCAGGACCTGTGCTGGGGATGGGTGGTTCTTTGGGAGCTATCTCAACTCACTTAGCAGTCGTTTAAAGTGACAAAGGGAAGGTTTCATAGGTGATCAATGTTCCCCCAAGCATTGGTAGGTGGTATCAACTGCATTCAAAGAGGTAGAAACCATGCTAACATGGTTTTGTACCCCCATGCCCTTCAGGCCTAGGGACAATAGTCTGCTTCACCTTCTAGCCCTTGTATGTTCACTTAAGAATGGCTTTCATTGCCTATGTGATCTTGGACACAGAAAGTCTTAGGTGGAAAGAAAGAGAAGTGTGTATAAACATTTGTGAGCATCTCCTGTGTGTACATTATGGCATTTAATGGTAAAGTAATGGAATGCTCTGGTACTCCTGTAAGTTTACACATTCTACCCAAAGCTCTGATTCCTATGTGCAAAATGAGACATTGGGCCACATCATTTCTAAGGTCTTTTGATTCTAACATTCTGTGCTTCTCTCGGGCAGTCTCATTATTAAAGGTAGGAACCAAGCTTACTTGTTTGTTTGTTTGTTTTGAGACAGAGTCTTACTATGTCACCCTTGGTAGAGTGTCCTGGCATCACAGATCACAGCAACCTCAAACTCTTGGGCTCAAGTGATTCTCTTGCCTCAGCCTCCCAAGTAGCTTGGACTACAGGTGCCCACCACAACGCCAGGCTATTTTTGTGTTGTAGTTGTCATTGTTTTTAGCAGGCTTATGCCGGGGTTTGATCCCACCAGCCCCGGTGTATGTGGCCAGCGCCCTAACCACTAAGCTACAGGCACTGAGCCAAATTTTTTTCTTTTTTGAAACAAAGTCTCACTATGTCACCCTCAGTAGAGTGCATTATAGCTCATGGCAACCTCAAACTCTTGGGCTTAAGCAATTCTCTTGTTTCAGCCTCCCAAGTAGTTGGGACACAGGCACCCACCACAATGCATACACACACATACACACATATATATATTTGCAGTTGTCATTGTTTAGTAGGCCCAGGCTGGGTTTGAACCCACCAGCCTTGGTGTATGTGGCCAATGCCCTAAGCACTGTGCTATGGGCGCCAAGCCAGGAACCAGATTTAAAAGGTGTTGACATAGGGGCTTCTCCACTGAGACCACAGCAAACAAATGAGGTTTATCTGAGAGGCTGTATGGACTGAAAATATAGGTGGGTCCCAGTTTGGTGGTTTAGAGAAATTCATAGATCATAAACCCAGATGGAACAATTAAAGAGGAACTAGGAAAGGCTTGAGTTATATCACAAAGCATAGTAGTAAGAACATTTATGAGGTAGGGGTTATTATTCTTATTATTTCCACCTTAGGGGGAATGGTCACCATAGTTTAAAGAAACGGAGTGTCTTCCTAAGACACACAGCTAGTAAGTGACAGAGCCAGGATTTGAATCCCATAAGCCCAGAGCTCTCACACAATGCACTATTGCTCACAGTCACACTATCTGAAAGACAAGCACAGTTTGAAGGAACTGAGTCTCCAGTGCACCCAGGAGACAAACTGTGAGCTGGTGGTAAGACCTCCTGCTGGGCCTCCTGCCAGTCTGACCCAGTGAGGAAGCGCTTATGCTCTTAAGCTGTTTGGCTAAACTCAAGAGACTTTATAGGAACATAATTCTAACCTGAAAGGAATAGAAAGGCATAAACTTCAGTTTTTTGATACGCACTAAAATGCATTCAACCAAAATTTGTATCTTCTGTCCAGATAGTTCCATTCTTTCCTGGAGTTTGGTATAACTGACACCCACAGGGACAATCTATCTATCTCACTCCTAGGATGGCAGGGTCTTCCTGCAGACCAGAAAGGGACACTTTTCAGCATCTGAGAATTCTCAAAATAGTTGCTGTGGAAAATAAAAAGAAGTGTGTGTCAAAAAAGCTAAAGCAGGCTCAGCACCTGTAACACAGTAGTTACAGTGCCAGCAATATACACTGAGGGTGGCTGGTTCCAACCTGGCCCCGGCCAGCTAAACAACTACAACAACAACAACAAAAATAGTTGGATGTTGTGGCAGGCACCTGTAGTCCCAGCTACTTGGGAGGCTGAGGCAAGAGAATCGCTTAAGCCCAAGGATTTAAGGTTGCTGTGAGCTGTGATGACACAGCACTCTATTGAGGGTGATATAGTGAGACTCTGTCTCAAAAAGAAAGCTGAAGCAAAGTATGATGTGTAACACCCTCATGTGCTGATAAAGAAGTTACATCTTGGCTCCAGAAACCTTTGCTCCTTTCCCACTAGAGTAATCCGGTCTGATTTTCATAATGCTGCTCCCTGAGTGAGGAGAGGTCATCTCATCTCATACATACAGGTCATCTCTCCTCTCATACATACAGTGAGGAGAGGTCTCAGGCTGGGACCTGAAAGGGAGAAAAGTTCAGTTATGTGCTTGTGAGGACATCCTTCATTGGCAGCCACCCTGCACAGTGCCTGTTCTGGGCTCTTGCACAGCCAGCAGCCCAGGATACAGGGGCCTTTACGCAGCTGAGCACACACCAGCCTCACGGCTGTTTGCATTGTGGTGACCTCTCCGGGTGGATAGAGAGAAGCAGCAGAGAGGAAATCAGGTGGGGAGTCTAGAGGGCCTGGAAGCAGTGCCCACTGAGCTGTGAGATTGCTCCCCTTTCAGGCCTGAGGTCCAGATGTCCTTCAAAACCACTCTGTCCTCAAATGTCTTGCCAACCTCCTTGGTCTCCTTGCTAAGTGGAAGCAGGTCAGCAGTGGGTTCCAGGGAAGGCTGGGCACTTGGGAGGCTGGCAGTGCTGGGGCAGTACGGTGCTGGCCACGGGTGCTGGGCAGAGGGTACCTGACCCTCACTAACCTGGCCTCTTAGGCACAAGCAATCTTGTTGCAGGAAGGTGCTGGCAGTGATGATGGACCTGCTGGGATCTGTCCCACTTGTTGCATGCATCATTCATTGAGCAATAATTTTGCTTTGCGTTCAGCCAGGAGTAGTGTTTGAGGTCCTACTTTGCACAGTGCTGCTGGCTAGAAATGCAGAGACAAAAACATGCTCTCTCCACTGTGAGCTATGTGGTCAGCGGGAGACCAAGTGTCTGCTTCGCTCTATTCACGTGTTGAAGCTCTCATCCTCAATGTGCAGATCTTAGGAGGTGGGGCCTTAGGAAGGCAGTTAGGTTTAGATGAAGTCATGAGGGCGGAGCCCCTGCAGTGGGGTTAGTGCCCTATGCAAAGGGGAAGATATATCAGAGCTCTCTCTGTGTTAACACACCAAAGGCCATGCGGCATAGTCTGCTTGTGCTGCTATAAGGGAACACCTGGGCCTGAGTTATTTATAAAGAGAAGAGGTGTATGTGGTTCCTGGCTCTGCAGGGTGTGCAGGAAACCTGGCACCTTACCTGCTTCTGGTGAGGGTTTTGGGGAGCTTCTACTCATGGCAAGAGGTGAAGGGGAAGCCAGAGAGTGTAGGCTAAGGATGTGTGGCCTGAAACTAAGGCTGTTGAAGCTAATGTGATAAAAGTTTACTGGAAGCCAGATGGGCGGATTGGCCTGGGGAAGGCATAGCAACAAAACAAGGCATATTCCCAGGCCTGTTACAAGTTGGAAATTTTTAATAAGAAAATTGTCCTTTTACCTCATATTGGCAAAAGATGACAACATGCAGGCTAAAATGTTCTACTTCATGATTCAGAAACAAACCAGTATCCTTTTCTAAGTTGGTAGATTACGTGTTAATCAGTAAGTGCATCAACGTTTTGAGGAACTCGTCATGAGATTTCAGGGACTTATAATAACATTCTGTGCTCAGGGATAGGATGTGAAATGAATCATATGACCTTTCCCAGGAGACTCGTTGGGAAGCCTGCTGAATGTGTCCTGCACGGTATCAGATGGGCATCAAGACCTGTGCTCTCGGAGGAGTAGTTGCAACTTACACTAAGCAACATGTCAAACTCTAGCTCTTTGGTCACATCTGCTGCATCTTCAAATGCTCAGTAGCCCCAATGGCTGGTAGGCAGAGCGGCACACATCTGTCACCCCTGTAAGTTCCACTGGGTGTTTTACCACCAAGGTGCTTGCACGAAAGGAAGGTGCACCCTGGGTGAGCTATGGGGTAGTGGGACCTAAACCAGCTGGGCTGGGGCTAGAAGTGGGGAAGCCAGCAGAGTAGGGACACATTCTCTGAGGAGCTGCACCTCAACCTAGTGTCAGTCTGAGGCTCTCAGCTCTGTCTGAGACAGCCAATAATCCTGGCCTCCCCTTGAATGTGGGTACACCTTGTGTCCACAGCCCTCTCCTTCTCTGTCTACATCCCTTCTTCTCAGTGTTTTCTTAGCTACCACATGGCTTAATTTATCATGCTTTTCACAAGTTCTCCACGGAGTCTGCATTTGTGCAGTCCAGCAAGTTGCAGATTGCATCAGAGCCCCAGAGGGGATCATTAAAACACAGATTCCTGGGTTTTAACCCCATTTGGAGTGGTAGATATAGGTGGAGCCAGAGACTTTGTGTTCTAACAAGTTCCCAGGCAATGCTGATGTTTCCGGTCCAGAACCATGCTGAAAACCACTGGTGTGTTCTCAAGAATCACATTCATCAATTCCTTCATTCAGCGAATATTTACTTAGTGCATGTGCCGGGTACTGGTCCAGTGGTGGGATGCAGCTAAAATCATCCAGGCAAAGTCCCAGTCCTGGGCAACTGACATTCTAGGGAGGAAAGAGAGACAATAAACAAATCTTCTAGATTGGGTGGTGCTGAATGTTAGGCAGAAGGCAGGGGTTGGGGAGAGGGTATTTTATAGGTCATGAATATAGGCCTACTGACAAGGTGACATTTGGCAGAGACTTGTGGGACAGGGGGCAAGCCGAAGGAGATCCTGGCCTTTCTGATTCCCTGTTGTTCCACCCTCAGCTTTTTAATTTGAAAGATGAGACTCATGTTAAAAATCAAGGTCGTCCTTATACTCAATAGAATTTAAAAGACAAATTTGACTGTGTGTGCATGTAGTTCATTAAAAAGAAACCAGATGCCAAAGGTTATACGTTTGAGCTCAGCCAGCAGAGCACCTCAGTGACTGCTGCACCCCTGTCCATGGGGTGAAGAGTTGGTACAGACACCAGGTGCACCCAAGGCCATAAGAAGACTGTACAAGTGTGCAGTGGACAGAGTATGGCCTAGTGTCTGGGGTCTGGGATGTCCACACATTAACACCTTCTGATGAGGGATAGAACTGCCATGGGGAGAGACAGGTAAGGGTAGACCAAGGTCTCCACTTGTCTTCTTGTCTTGGGCTCTGCACACATCGAAGTGGGCCTGGTGGCTGCATCCAATTCGCTAGGTGCTCCTTACCTCTACCCAGCTTTGGGGGCCAGACAGAAGAGTGTCTGCAAGTCACTCAACACTCAGCCACTGCTGGGAAAGCAAGCAAACATTGCAAAGACCGTGAGTGTGTAGTGGTCTCTTCATCAATGAGGATGGCACATGCATGGGTCTGCTCCATCCCCGTATGAGCAGGAGCTCTATGATAGAGTGCCAGCTGTGTGACTCTTACGCCCCAGAGGCTCTTCTTAATACATGATGTCTTTTTTAGGCACAGCTATCTCAGGCCTTAAATGGAGTTTCAGATAAGGCAAAGGAAGCGAAGGAATTTCTGGTCCAGCTCAAGAACATACTGCAGCAGATCCAGGTAAGTATGGCTCTGGCTATAGGAGATGCACTCAGGGTGGAAAATTTGCAAAAGATGCAGTGTTTCAAAAAGAAAGGAAAGGTCTCCTGAGAAGCACTTTCGTGTGTGTGTATGTGATAAGCAGACTACTGTACAGTCTTCAATCCTTTGACATGCATTTGACACCCAATATGGGAAAGAAATGTTACATGGAGACAGAAGTGCACCACAGAGCTGTGAACTGGATTCTGCATACTTGTGCAGTCCTGTGCTGTGTCTGCTTATGGCGCCCTTGTACCCAGATATGCCCATGTGATCATAAACACATCACTTACTAAATGAATGCATTTGCTGAGCCCAGCACAGGATGCAGAGATCACTGAGGCACAGTTTCTGGCCTCAGGAAGCCCTGTCTGTAGGGAGAGAGCACACACATGATTCCATGTGGATAAGCATGTGTATAGGAGCTGTCCATGTAGATAAGGAGCCAATAAAGCATTGACATTGCAGCTAGATTAAGAAAAGGGACCAATCAGCCCTTAAGAGCCATCCTTTCTTTTTAAAAATTATTGATTTTTGTTTATTGTTTGGTAGTACACTGATGACATTTATTACATAAAGTCCCTTTTATAATTGTGTCCTGCCCCAAAGAGCTGTGCCATACACTGTGACCCCTCTATCCCCTCCCTCCTCCCCTCTCTCCACTTACTCATTCCCCTACCCCCTGTTGTATTAGCTCATCTACTGCCTTCATATTAGAATAGAATACATTGGATCCTTGCTTCTCTATTCTTTTGATGCTTTACTAAGAAGAATGTGTTCCACCTCCATCCAATTTAATACAAAAGATGTAAAGTCTCCATCTTTTTTAGTGGCTGAATAGTATTCCATGGTATACATATACCACAGCTTGTTAATCTAATATATGGGTTGATGGGTATATAGGCTGTTTCCTCATTTTGGTGATTGTAAGTTGAGCTTACAATAAACAGCCTAGTACAAATGTCCTTATGATAAAAGGATTTTTTTTTTCTTCTGGGTAGATGCCTAGTAATGAAATTGCAGGATCAAATGGGAGGTCTTATTTGAGTTCTTTGAGGATTTTCCATACTTCCTTCCAAAAAGGTTGTATTAGTTTGCAATCCTACCAGCATCTGCAGTGACATTCGTGTGTGTTCTTTAGGGGAGGGTCTATTTATGTCTTTTGCCCAGTGATATATGGGATTGTTTGGTCTTTTTTTGTTGATTAATTGAGTTCTCTATAGATCCTAGTTACCAAGCTTTTGTCTAATTCATAATATGCAAATATTTTTTTCACATTCTGAAGGTTGTCTGTTAGCTTTGGTTGTTGTTTCCCTAGCTGTAGAGATGCTATTGCGTTTAATTAAGTCCCATTTGTGTATTTTGTTATTGTTGCAATTGCTGTGGAAGTTGTCTTCATAAAAATCTTTCCCCAGACCTATATCTTCAAGTGTTTTCCCCACACTTTCTTCAAGGATTTTTAGTGTTTTGGCTGGGCATGGTGGCTCATGCCTATAATCCTAGCAATCTAGGAGGCCAAGGTAGGTGGATTGCTTGAACTCATGAGTTTAAGACCAGTTTGAGCAAAAGTAAGACCCCGTTGCTATTAAAAATAGAAAAACTGAGGCAAGAGGATTGCTTATGCCCAAGAGCTGGAGGTTGATATGAGCTATGACGGCATGGCACTCTACCCAGGGCAATAGCTTGAGATTCTGTCTCAAAAAAAAAAAAAAAAAAGGGATGTTTAGTGTTTCATTTCTTAGATTTAAATATTTTATCCATCTCTAATCAGTTTTTTAAGTGGTTAGAGGTGTAGGTCTAGGTTCAGTCTTTTACATGCAGTTATCCATTTCTCCCAACACCATTTATTGAATAGGGATTCTTTCCCCTAGTGTAATTCTTGTTTGGTTTATCAGAGATCAGGTTGCTCTAAAAGGTTAGTTTCATCTCATAGTTTTCTATTCAGTTCCAAATGTCTATGTCTCTATTTTTGTGCCAATACTATGCTGTTTTGATCATTATGGCCTTGAAGTGTAGCTGGAAGTCTGATAGGGTGATACCACTGGCTTTGTTTTTATGAGTAAACATTGCCTTGACTATACAAGGCTTATTCTGGTCCCATACAAAATGAAGAATTAAGACATACTTTTTTTTTTTTTTTTTTTTTTGAGACGGAGCCTCAAGCTATCCCCCTGGGTAGAGTGCCATGGCATCACAGCTCACAGCAACCTCCAACTCCTGGGCTCAAGCGAGTCTCCTGCCTCCGCCTCTCAAGTAGCTGGGACCACAGGCGCCTGCCACAACGCCCGGCCATTTTTTGGTTGCAGCCATCATTGTTGTTTGGCGGCCCGGGCTGAGGATTCGAACCCGCCACCTTAGGTGTACGGGGCTGATGCCTTAGCCGATTGAGCCACAGGCGCCGAGCCATGATGATGGTATTTTAATGGGGATTGCATTAAATCCTTAGACTACTTTGGGAAGTATAGACATTTTCACAATGTTAATTCTTCCCAGCCATGAGCATGGTATGTTCTTTCATTCATTAATATCTCCTGCTATTTCTTCTCTTAGAATTTTATAATATTTTTTGTAAATTTTTTGTAATTTTCTTTCCTTCACCTCTTTTGTTATATATATATTCCTATATATTTCTTTCTTTTCTTTTTTAGCTACTGTGAAGGGAATTGTGTCCTTGATTAGCTTCTCCTCTTGGTTGTTATGGGCATATCCAAAGGCTACCTATTTGTCAACATTGATTTTATGCCCTGAGACATTGCTGTATTTTTTGATCACTTCCTGGAGTTTTGGTTGAGTCTTTGGAGTTCTCTAAGTATAAGATCATATTGCCAGCAAAGAGCGAGAGTTTGGCCTCCTCTGCACTCATTTGGGATACCCTTTATTTCCTCTCTTGCCTGATTATAACTTCCCGCACTATGTTGAATAGTAGTGGCAATAGAGGACAACCTTTTCTGGTCCCAGTTCTAAGTGGAAAAGCTTTCAATTTTACTCCCTTAAGGATAACATTAGCTGTGGGTTTGTTATAGATGGATTTGATCAGATTCAGAAATGTGTCACTTATACCTATATTCTTCAGAGTTCTAATTAGTAAAGGATGCTGAATTTTATCAAATACTTTTTCTGCATCTATTGAGAAGATTATATGGTCTTTGATTTTGCTTCTGTTGATGTGGTGAATTACGTTTATGGACTTGTGTATGTTAAACCAGCCTGTCATTCCTGGTATGAAACCTACTTGGTTGTGATGAATGATTTTTTAATGTGTAGCTGTAATCTACTGGCTAGGGTTTTATTGAGAATTTTTGCATCTATATTCATTAGTGAAATTGATCTGAAATTCTCCTTTTTAGTTGGATCATTACCTGGTTTTGGTATCAGGGAGATATTTGCTTCATAGAATGTGTTGAGGGAGATTCCTCCCTTCTCAATTTTTTTGCATAGTTTCTGCAATAGTGGTATAAGCTCTTCTTTTAGCTGGTGTGAAGCCATCTGGACCAGGGCATTTTTTGTTGGGAGATTTTTTATTGTTTCTTCGATTTCAGTTCTTGAATTCAGTGCTTTCAAGAGATCTATTTCTTCTTGGTTAAGTGTAGGGAAAGGGTGTGATTACAGGTATTGATCCATTTCCTCCAGAATGTCAAATTTCTGGGCATAGAGTTTCTTGTAGTACTCAAGAGATGATCTCTTATATCTCTATGGCATCTGTTGTTATTTCCCCTTTCTCATTTCTGATTGAGGCTATTAGAGATTTTACTTTTCTATTTCTAGTTAATCTGGCCAAAGGTTTATTGATTTTATTTATTTTCTCAAAAAAAACACACTTTTTGTTTTGTTAATTTTCTGAATGATTCTTTTGTTTTCAATTTCATTAATCTCTGATTTAATTTTTGTTATTTCTTTTCTTCTGTTGGGTTTGGGACTACATTGTTCTTCTTTTTCTAATTCCATAAGATGGTTCCTGAGTTTGTTGATGTGCTTTCTTCCTGTATTTTCCATGTAGATATCTAATGCAATAAATTTCCCTCTTAAGAATGCTTTTACTGTATCCCACAGGTTTTGGTAACTTGTGTGTTCATTGTTGTTATGTTTGAAGAATTTAATGGTTTCCTCTTTTATCTCTTCCTGATCTCAACTATCATTCAGCATACGGTTGTTTGATTTACACATCTTTGTGTGAGGGTGAACGTTTTTGTTGGAGTTGAGTTCTGCCTTTATTGCCTTGTGATCTGAGACGATATAAGGTATAATTTCTATTCTTTTAATTTTGCCGAGGTTTGATTTGTATCCTAGGATGTGGTTGATTTTGGAGTATGTACAATTGGCTGAGAAGAAAAATGTATTTTCCTATTTTTTTTTTTTTTTTTTTTTTTTAGTTTTTTACTGGGGCCAAGTTTTAACCCACTACTTCTGGTATATGGGGCTGGTGCCCTACTCCTTTGAGCCACAGGTGCCACCCCCTCTCTTTTTTTTTTTTTTAAGAGACAGAGTCTCACTTTGTCACCCTCGGTAGAGTGCTATGCTTACAGTTCACAGCAACCTCCAACTCTTGGGCTTAGGCGATTCTCTTGCCTCTGCCTCCTGAGTAGCTGGGACTATAGGCACCCACCACAACACCCTGCTATTTTTTTGCTGTTTGGCCGGGGCTGGGTTTGAACTCACCACCCTCAGTATATGGGGGCGGTGCCCTACTCACTGAGCCATAGGCACTGACCAGAAAAATGTATATTCCTTAGCTTTGGGATAGTGTTTTCTGTATATGTCTAGATTAATCCCATTTGTTCTAGGGTCACATTTAAGTCCTTTGTATCTTTGTTTAGTTTCTGTTTAGAGGATCTGTCCAGTTTTGTTGGAGGGATGTTAAAGTCCCTGACTATTATGGTGTTGTGGGATATCATATTGCTCAGACCCATTAAGGTCTATTGCATAAATCTGGGAGCATTTAAATTGGGTGCATAAATATTTAAAATTGAAATGTCTTCTTGTTGTCTTCTTTGTCTTTCTTAACTTTAGTTTCTTTTTTTTTTTTTTTTTTTGAGACAGAGCCTCAAGCTATCCCCCTGGGTAGAGTGCCATGGCATCACAGCTCATAGCAACCTCCAACTCCTGGGCTCAAGCGAGTCTCCTGCCTCCGCCTCCCAAGTAGCTGAGACCACAG
>CAUYQV010196900.1:0-15604 GCA_963574575.1 Galagoides demidoff | reverse complement strand
TTTTTTTTTTTTGAGACAGAGCCTCAAGCTATCCCCCTGGGTAGAGTGCTATGGCATCACAGCTCATAGCAACCTCCAACTCCTGGGCTCAAGCGAGTCTCCTGCCTCTGCCTCCCAAGCAGCTAGGACCACAGGCGCCTGCCACAACGCCCGGCCATTTTTTGGTTGCAGCCGTCATTGTCGTTTGGCCGGCCCGGGCTGGGGATTCGAACCCGCCACCTTAGGTGTACGTGGCTGGTGCCTTAGCCGATTGAGCCACAGGCACCGAGCTGGAAATTTCCACTTCTGTGAAATCCTATAGTTCTGTGGGGTTTGGAACAGCATCTCCCACTTAATTCAAACTGGCCACTGAAAAAGGTACCTGTGGGGTTGGAACTTTTTGACTTTAGATAAAAAAGGAAAGACCAAACCAGTCAGAGATGACAGCCATTTGGGATTCTTCTATGCGCTAAGCTCCTGGCTGGTGAATAAAGCCCCTCCTCTTATAAACATAGTGTTTGGGTGTTCTTTCTCTCTGTTCGGCCTCTTCTACCTGCAACAACGGCATTTGTGTGACTGACTTAGACACAAAGCCTCTTGTGCCAGGAAAGACTGTAGTTGCCATGGGGTGTATGACACTGTCCCCCACTGCCATGAGACACAGCCACAGAGAATTTGCCCCCAGTCAGTTTCTGAGTCTGAGAAAGACTCCCAGCAAGAAGGCTCAGACCTGATCTTCGGATAAGACTGTTAAACCAAACAAGCTCCCTAGTTTGGGCTCCTGGAAGGACTGCCACCGTTCC
Source organism: Galagoides demidoff (assembly GCA_963574575.1). Taxonomy (NCBI): domain Eukaryota; kingdom Metazoa; phylum Chordata; class Mammalia; order Primates; family Galagidae; genus Galagoides; species Galagoides demidoff. The sequence goes on along the minus strand of CAUYQV010196900.1, from coordinate 14,822 downwards.
ACATGCAGGAGTCCCCCTGCAGATTTCAGACCACTGAGTTGCCTCCTGGGAGTTACTGAGAACTCTGACTCCAGTTCCAAGTATCCATCGCCTTGGCCTTTCTTTGATACCAGGAAGGGTCTACGGTATTCTCCCACGTATTTACTCTGCATATGTGTGGGTGATGGTTGGTGGGGACAGATGTGCTGGTGGCATTGTTCCCTAATTTATCTAGGTCATCCTGGGCTCCAAGAAAGACCTGGTATGTTACCATCCCCTTCTTACCCAGTCCTGCTGAGATCAAAAAAAGGGCTTGGAAGTGGAGGAGGAATGAATGTTGCCCGTTTAAAAGTCAAGGTCAAGGGGAGGGGGTATTTCCTTCCTTCTGTGAAATGTATTTTTATCTTTTAGGACATGGAAACATTTGCTTCCTTCTCCTTAAATGTCCTTCCCATTGACCTGATACCTAGGCCCCCTCCCTAGTGCCTGAATGCACATAGACATCTGGCAGATGTTTGCCATGATTTCTTCCAGCTTTCTTTTTACAACTATGTATAAAGCTCTTAGAACAGTTCCTGATACTTAAAAAGTACTTAATAGACATTGTTAAGTGGTGATTTGGAGCAATTCCTGATCAGCCTTCTATAGATGGGGGGAATGAAAATACCAACCTAATTGTGACAGGCAACTCCTAAGGAAAAAAAATAAAGGAGCTAGATGCTCGAATAGTCAAGAACAGAAATTCTTAATCAGAGGTAATCTGAATTCAATGTGGAGCTTTCAGGGAACCAGGTACCTTTTGAAATATCTGTTAATATGCCATTCTGGAGAGGGAGAAATTCTCCCTCTAATGTAGTGAGTTTATCAAACATGATCCAAGAAGATTCGGATCCACCCACTTGGAATCAAAGATAATATCTGAGACTATTCTCTTTAACCTTATACAAAATCAGTGTCTAATTAAATAAACCACCCTCCATCCCTGGGATGACGCAGCTTTGTACCATTCATAAACATTATGTTAATCGTCAGAAGGGGAGGAAAGCTCATGATTGATGTTAAATCACGGTTTTCAACAAGAGGACTTAAGAAAGTTTTATTTATGTACAAATCCATTTTAATACATAAGGATTAAACTACGTAAGGATTTTCAAAACATTTTGCAAGGACTATACTATAAAAATGTCATTAATTATTCAGTGGAGAAAGGCAGGAATAAAATATCTGTTGCATAAAAAAAAGAAATGGTGGGGAGAAGGGAACAAATTTAATTTGCTTGACTACTAGATTATCCTACAGAAATCCTGAAAATCGACATAAGTTACTGTTATGAATATGTTTAAAATTATTTATTGGCAAACTCTTGAAAGTGAGTTCAAAGAAAAGAGTTCCCGTATTTGCTGAGAAAGACCAGTTTTTCTCAACCTGTTATGATGAAATTAAAAATGTTTCAACTATGAGTAATATTTTCTTAAAATACCAAAGCCCTGTCAAATTAGAAGTCTTGCTGGATAACGCACGTACCCTTCCCCAACATACATAAACATAAAACCTGCTCTAAGAAATTAACCTGTGGACAGCACAGCAGACACACATGCACAAGGCCTATTGATGACGACTCTTTTGAAACTGGGGATAACAGTGGCGACATAAAGAGAAGAAATGAAGCGTCAGTCCAAATGCAGCCCCCTGAACCAAAGGCACCACAAATCTCACCTGCCTACCACCATGCTGCCACTGGAGCAACAGCCATCTGCTCCCTGGCCCTCTGTCTCACTCTGATAGCTGCCACGACAGGGTCATCCCACCACTGCACCAACTGAAATGGGCATGTCATGGACTGACCACCAAACTGCATGGCATTGGGCAAATTCAAGCACACATTTACCAGAAGTTAACAGTTACCTTATCATCTAACCAACAGCGAGGAAGCCGAGAAAGGACGCGTATCAATCAAGACCAGCTTAGCACAGGTCTCAGCCTCCCCACAGTGTCTACCACACCACACTTACGTGGACACTGTCCCCAAAACTCCCATGGGTTCTCTCAAAGGCCCACTTATCTTTGCAAACCATCCTTTGTTTTCTCATAAGTGCCCTCTTCCCCCTTCCCTCTCCCTACTAGGATGGTATGTAAGTCCCAAATTCTGACCTCTTTGTGTCATGTTCTTCTGTGAACTCCCATACATCCGTGAATAAAAATCTGTTTTTTTCTTTGCTAATCTGTCTTTGCTAAGTTTACTTTGCAGGCTGCAGATCACTGAATTAAGAGGGTAGAAGAAAAGTTGGTCCTCCCCGACAATTGCTTCCCAATAATGTGGTCTTTGCAAAGCACAAAGAAATCTTAATATACAAGTCAGAATATGTTGGTCCTTACCTTAAAACTCTGGAGAGACTCCCACTGTAATCAGAATAAAATTCAAACTGCAAATCCTACAAGAAAGATCTTCCCCAGCCTTTCTCTGCGGCCTCATGAGGCACCACACCTCTTCATTCTCTCTGTGATCCAGTCATGTGGTCTGAGACTCCTATGGCATGCTAAATTTGTTTTACTTTGGGACCCCTATACTCGCCAGTTCTTCCTGTTCAGAACATCTTTCCCCACTTTCCACATGTATCGTCCTTCTGACCCTCAGGATCTCACCTCAAATGTCGCCTCCTCAGAAAGGACTTTTGATCACTCTATATGATGAAGGTTATCCGCCATCCCACTGCCAAACCCCATTGTTCCCACTCTTAACCTCTGTTTCAAAGCAAGATGAGAATTAAAATAATTTTATAAAAATGCTTTTTAGTAACTTTCTAAAAAAAAAAATCTTAAGACTATCAACCCAACTTCTATTAGTTCATCGTCTTTCCACCGTCAACTTCCTGTTTCCCCCATTCCCCCACTGCTGGATGAGAATATACGACAGATTTTTTTAATTTTTTGAAGTATCCTCTCATAATTACTTATTAACCAAGATCTTTAAGAAATTGACTTCAGTAATAATGCATGAGTTGCAAAAATCCATTTCCTTCCTTCCTTCCCTCCCTCTCCTCCTCCTCCTTCTTCTTCCTCTCTCTCTCTCCCTCTCTCTCTTCTTTTGGAGACAGTATCTTTCTGTGTACAGTGGCACTATCATAGCTCACTGCAGCCTTGAACTCCTAGGCTCAAGCAATCCTCCTGCCTTAGCCTTTCAAGTAGCTGTGACTACAGGCACATACTGGCACACCTGGCTGATTATCTTATTTTTATTTTTATAGAGACAGGGTCTCACTATCTTGCCTAGGCTAGAATGATAGGTGTGAGCTACCATGCCCAGATCAAAAATCCATTTTCTGAAATTGTTCTTTATGAAACACTTGTATTTGTCATCCCATCGGATTTAATATTTTTCCAATGGTTAATTCTTCTCTTTCTGAACACTTTACTATCCATCTGTGCTACATTATTTATACAATAGTCCCTCACTTAAATAAAACCCTGTGAACCATAAAATGCTAATAATTGAATGTTTTTCCTATTTTCCATCACCCTTTTCTGAAAAAAAAATATACAATGATGTAGCATACTCTTATAGGAAATTTAAACTTTAATAAAAATCCACACCGAGAAAATCTATTTCCAATATTCTACTATAATGAGTGATTCCTGGACTAACATCCCTTAAGCACTCTGAATCCCTGTATCACTTGCAAACTGACAAAATTTTAATTGTACTTCAAATCCGAAGTTGGTAAACTATGGCCTCGGAGCCAAATCCAACCTGACACCTGACATCTGTCTCGGTAAAGCCTCTAAACTAAGATCAGTTTTTATTTTTTAAATGGATGAAAAAGAATGTTTAAAGAGTATTTCTTAGCATGTGAAGATTATCTGAAATTCAAACTTCAGAGGCCATCCCGTTTACTAGAGCACAGCCATCCACATTTGTTTACGTCTTGTCTGTGGCTCCTTTCATGGGACAAAGTTGAGGGGTTACAACAGAGTCTACACGTCCTACAAAGCCTAAAATTGGCATTTACAAAAAAAAAAAAACTTGCTAACCCCTATTTTAAATACATTTTTTTCTTAAAATATACTTCATTGAACTTTATTCTTTCAAAAATCAATAACACACTTATGGGACAAATGATTATCCCCTGTAAGCCAAAATACTTGTCAACCAGGCCACTCTGATCCTCAGTCTCCGTGCTTTTCCTCAGTAAGCCAGATATATGCCCATGATAGGGCTTGCTTCTGTCTAGAATGCTCTTCCTCAAGATTGCCACTTAGACCATCCCATCCCCTCCATGAAGACTTTGTGATATATAGACACTACATAAAATTACAACCCAGTCTGCCAATATCCTTACCCCAACCTCTTATATTCCATATAGCATTTGCCACTATCAAACATACTGTGTCATTTACTCACCCCATATGTCTTGCCCCATCAGGTAAAGGCTGCCTACTTTATTTACTATGTATCCCAACATAATATAATAAATATAACAAATGTTTGCCAAATTAATGAATGAAATTTTGAATTAACATCTAATATTTACCTAATATATTCCTTTAACTGGTGCATCACATATGTTATTTTATTTCTTTGAGGTTGCATTGTTCAAACAAGGGCATTAGTTTTGCATTTTGCTTATTTCTTTACACACAGGTTTGCTGTGTATCTCTGCCACTTTCACTGCAGCCACCAATAACTAGAACTTGCCATATGGTTCCTTGGACAAGGCTCTGTGCCAGTACCTCAGGGAACACTAACTTAGATCCCACATCTGAGGTCCAGACTCCAAGCAGAAAAATATTTTCAGATGCCTTGTTCCATGTAAGACAGAGCAAAACAAAACCAAGCAAGCAGCATTGAAAAACATTCTGGATCTTAGACATCAAATAATCTTTCGCAAACAACTTACTCAATACATGCCCAAGCCAACTTCGCTACGCCTACTCTGTATTTGTCTTGTAAATCCTTTACACAGCCATCCTCAATTCAAGCACATGAGCAAAAACATCACAAATATGGTTTTATAATAAAAATGCAATCATCCTCTAATATTAAGAAAAGCAAAATAAATCATACCAACTGTAGTAAATCATTCCTAATCATAACTCCTCCATCTTATGCAAAAAAGTGCATGCTTTTCTTTAACTACAGAAATTCAGTTTTATTAAATATATTACAAGCTACAAGTTTATTATATATATAACAACATATCTGACATATATAATTATATATATGTATACATATATATGTTTTATATATATATATATATTACAAGTTACAAGTTCAGGATACCCAGAAAAAGACAGCACTGCCATAGAAGTAGCAAATGTTCATGGGTTGGTTAGGGATTCATTCAATACAATCATTTTCCTTCCTAATTAGTGGTGTGTGTAAAACAAAGGCTGTATCAGGGGTGGACACTATGGACAGGCTATGAAGCTTCACACACCTCATCTCTGCCCGTGAGGAGCAGACACCTTGGGGTAGGATGAACACAGATACACCAGTTAATGACGCACCCAGATGAACTGCATGACAGACACCCCAGTGCAGGGCTGGGGCAGCACACACATTCCCGCGGGGACCGTTCTGAAGGCCTGACTTCTCAACATCCACCCACATTATTCTCGCTCACTCTGCACTTGCAGTGTGTACACCTTCCTCAGTCAGAAAATTTCTTCATATCATTCCTGTGACTTCTACCCTCTGCTACTACAGTCTCCAGGAAGTATTTAAGGATGTGACTCATCTTTTTAGTGGTTATACTGCAGTGTCTGATAGGTTAGAATACTCAAGCCTTTTTTTTTTTTTTTTTTGAAACAGGGTCTCTCTCTGTTACATGGGCTAGAGTGCAGTGGCATCATCATAGCTCACTGAAACTTCAAACTTTTGGAGTCAAGCAAACCTCTTGTCTCAGCCTGCTGAGTAGCTGTGACTACTGGTGCCCGCCACCACATTCAACTAATTTTTCTATTTATTGTAGAAATAGAAAGCTGGTCTTGAACTCCTGACTTCAAAAGATTCTCTCATCTTGGCCTCCCAAAGTGTTAGGATTACAGGCTGAGCCACTGCATCCGGCCTGTCTTGCATAGTCATACCTCATGCAAACATATGTACACCTGTCGGACACTCAGCATAACCCTTTTGGCGTAGAGACTGAGTCTTATGTAGATTTTTGTATACCCCTCAGAAACCTAAAGAAAAATAATAGCTTTATTTTTCTTTCTTTTTTTTTTTTTTTGCATTTTTTGGCCAGGGCTGGATTTGAACCCACCACCTCCGGCATATAGGGCTGGCGCCCCACTCCTTTGAGCCACAGGTGCCACCCCAGAAAAATAATAGCTTTTCATGAGGAAACGCACTCAATAAACATTTGTTAATGTTCTTTCTGCATTTACTTTTATGGGTACCCAACTTTAACAATTTCAGTAACAGATGCAAAGTAATTAAAAGATTTATTTAAGGGCAAACAACAATTTAGATGGTAACTGACAATTTAAACGACTTTTTAAGATCACCCCTATAAATTACAATAGACGTGGATCGTGTTTAAATATGTTTATGTTTATTCTGAATTTTGCACTAGTGTGTGATCAGTGACAAGTCTCCATACTGACAAATATGGGTATTAGTAGACACATACATAGTAAAATGAAAATGTCAAAACAAAACAATGGAAAAGAATTGCACGTATCATATACACGTCAAGAAAAAAGGATTTAATGGAGAATGAGAGCAAGAGGGTAAATGGACATTTAAAATGGATGGGGGAGGATGGGTGGAGGGAGAGTAATTGCTGGGACCACACCTATGGTGGGTACATGTGAAATTTACTAGGTGTAGAATATAAATGTCTTAACACAATAACTAGGAAAATGCCGTGAAGGCTATGTTGACGAGTTTGATGAAAGCATTTCAGATTGTTTGTAAAACTAGCACATTGTACCCCATGATTGCATTAATGTACACAGCTATGATTTAATTTAAAAAAAGAAACAGTAGTGTATGTACAAACATACACACACACACATCCCATGGAATACTACATACATGTATATATACACACACATACACACCTATACATATACATACAAAGTACCACACGCACACAAACTCACATACAAACCACATATATGCCATGGAATGCTACTCATATTTAAAAGAATAAAATATTTTTTTTGCAGCAACTTGGATGGAAAGAGGAGATATTATCCTAAGTGAAATAACTCAGTAACAAAAATCCAAATACTGCATGTCCTCACTTTTAAGTGAGAGGTCAGTTATGGGCACACATAGTCATAGTGGTATAATAGACCTTGGAGACTCAAAAGCAGGAGATGAAAAGGGGTAGATGGATGAAAAATTACCTATTGGGTACCATAAAACTACTTGAATTATGGATACACTAAAAGCCCAGACTTCTCCACTATACAATTCATCCACATAACAAAAAAAAAAAAAAAAACTTGTACCCCCTAAATTTATTGAAATTTTCAAAAGTCCCCCATAAAGGAGAAAAGAGTTTAAAAAGTGTACTTATATTATAACTTAGATGTTTCATTCTAACTTAAAACATTTATTTCATACTCTGGTTTCTCTTCAGATCGTATAAATCTTTTGCCTTTTACTAAAACATTTATTTATTAATATTTTGATGTAAGACCAAGGCCGATAGCATTTTGCTCATATAAAACTCACTCATAATTGTCAATGATTTCTAGTTTTGGTTCCTTTCACATAAAGTAATAACTACAAACACTTATAAAGTATACTGAGTAAAGAAGTCTTAAATTTTATGATACTGTCCCCAATGACAGATATCATACATCGATTTAGACAGTAACATTTTTGGTGACATAGACTTACAGAGTGTTTCTAAATCATTTTCCTTAGTATTTATATTTTCATTAAGAAATATTTGATATTACCTGCAATAATATAAATGCACAGGTAATACATAAAGGGTAAACATTAAATGAGTATCCATATATTCACAAGCAAGTTTGAGGAATATACCATAACAAATAAATTTGAAGGCCCTTAAGTCAGGAACTGTAAAGGGTTGAGATTTTACCCTATTTGCAAACGGGCAAGTTGGCCTGGGCACAGTTGCATAGATACTGACAAAGCCGATCTAGTTGTCTATCTTTATGCTACTATTAATAGCATACTAGTTGTGCATTATAATTATATTTTAAAATGACCTAGTGCAAGTCCTCCAACTCTGTTCTTTTTTAAAGTTGCTTTGGCTAATGTAGGCCTTTTATATGTATTTCCACATAAATTTGAGAATCAGCTTGTCAATTTCAAAAAAAAAAATGCATATCTGCATTTTGACCGGGATTGTGTTGAATCTCTAGGTACATCTGGGGATATTTGACCTTTTAATAATATTGATTCTTCCTTCTAATTCATAAAAACAATATATCTCTCTACTCGTTTAATTTTTCTCTGCCCCTATGGTTTTTACATTTCATTGAATGGGTCTTGTATATTTGATGTCAGATTAATCCTTAAGAATTTAACTTTTTTTATACCACTATTACTGACATTTTTTTCCCATTTCAATTTCCGACTGCTGCTAGTACATAGAAATATAACTGCTTTTTGTAGGCTGATCTTCTATTATCTATCCCTGCTATATTCACTTATTACTTCTAGTAGCTTTTTTTATAGATTCCATCAAATTTTCTACATAGGAGATCATATACTCTCAAAGACAGTTTAGTGTTAATTCTTTTTTTCTTATCTTTTCGCCTCTTTCTTGCCTTATAAGCAATGAATAGAACCACTAGTCTTCTTTTGAGTATAAGTGGTGAAAGATGATATTTTTGCAATGTTTCTGATCTCACGGAAAAAACATTGAGTCTTACACCTTTAAATATAATGCAAGTTGTAGTTTTTGCTGCTATTGTTGTTTTGCTGATACATTTTATCCCATTAAGAAAATGTCCTCTGTTCCTGGTTTGCTGAAAATTTTTATCAGGAATTGATGTTGATGTTGGATTTTGCCAAATGTTTTATCAGTGCCTATATTAATAATCATATGCTTTTATTTTTTCATCTGTTAACATGGTAAATTACACTGATAGACATCATATTAAACCAATCTTCTATTTGTTTTGTCATTATGCATTATCCGTGTTATATTTTTTTTATTAGAGATGATTTGTTTTGTTCAGAATTTTCTGTATCTATATCATGAAGGATATTGATCTGTAATTTCCTTTACTTAGGATACCTAGTTTTGGTGTCAGGGTAATGCTGGCCTCATAGAATGACTTGGAAAACATTCCTTCCTCTTCGATTTTCTGGAAAAGTTTGTTTAGAGTTGGTTTCATTTCTTTCTTAAATGTTTGGTAGAATTTACCAGTGAAACCACTTAACCCTGTAATTTTCACTCTATGAAGACTTTTAATTAAAAACTCTATTTAGGGCGGCACCTGTTGCTCAGTGGATAGGGCGTCAGGCCCATATACCAAGGGTGGCGGGTTCAAACCAGGCCCCAGCCAAACTGCAACAAAAAAATAGCCTAGGTGTTGTGGCAGGCACCTGTAGTCCCAGCTATTCAAGAGGCTAAGGCAAGAGAATTGCCTAAGCCCAGGATTTAGAGGTTGCTGTGAGTTGTGACGCTATATTTATTCAATAGGTATAGGGCTAGTCATTTTATCTATTTCTTCTTGAGTGAGTTTTAGTAGTTAGTGTATTTTAGAGTTTGTACAGTTCATCTAAGTTGTTAAACTCATTAACATACATTGTTCTAGCATCCCATAATTATCGTTTTTATATCCGTAGAAACATTTTAGTGATGTCCCTTATCTCATTTATGATATTGTTAATTTCTGTTTTCCTTCTTTTCTTCACCAATCTGGCTAGAAGTTCATCAAATTTTTGATATTTTTAAAGAACGAGATTTTGATTCATGATTTTCTCTGTTGTTTTTCCATTTCCTTCTTCATTAATTTCTATTATATATTCATTGTTTTCTTTCTTATGCTTCTTTTGGGTTTCATCTGCTCTTTTACTAGTTTCTTAAAATGAAAGCTGACATCATTGATTTGAAACAATTCTATTCTAATGTAGACATTTAGTACTAGAAGTTACCCTCTAATTTCTGCTTTAATTGTACCCTCTAAATTTTAATGTGTTGTTTTCATTTTCATTCAACTCAAAATACTTTCAAATATCCTTTCAAAACTCTCCTTTGAGCCACAAATCGTTTTAACATGTGTCATTTTGTTTCCAAACAATTTGGAATTCTCCTAATATTGTTACTGATTTCTAATATGATCTCACTATAGTCCGATTATATACTTTTTTTTTTTTTTGCAAGACAGAGTTTTGCTCTGCACCCAGGGTAGAGTGCCATGGCATCAGCCTAGCTCATAGCAACCTTAAACTCCTGAGTTAAAGTAATCCTCCTGCCTCAACCTCCTGAGTAGCAGGGACTACAGGCTGGACTACAGCAGGACAACCCACCACAACACCCCACTCACTTTTCTATTTTTAGTAGAGATGGGGTCTCACTCTGCTCAGGCTGGTCTCGAATTCCTGAGCTCAAGCAATCCTTCCACCTCAGCCTCTCAGAGTGCTAGGATTAGAGACATAAACCACCACGCCTAGCCCCAGATTACGGACTTTGCATGACTTAACTTTTAAAAATTTTGTGGAAAATTTTTATGCCTCAGAATTTGGGCTGTCTTGGTAAATGTTCTGTGTCGATTTGAAAATAATATGTACTTGGACAAAAGCTTAATAACTAGGATCTACAGAGAACTCAAATTAATCAACATAAAAAGAGCAAATAATCCCTTATATAACTAGGCAAGAGAGATGAATACAATCTTCTCTAAAGAAGACAGACAAATGGCTAATGAACGCAGACAAAAATGCTCATTGTCCCTAACTATTAGAGAAATGCAAATCAAAACCACCCTGAGATGCCATCTAACCCCAGTGAGAATATCCCACATCAGAAAATCTCAAAACTGCAGATGCTGGTGTGGATGTGGAGTGAAGGAAACACTTTTAGACTGCTGGTGGAACTAACACAACTTTTTTTGGAAGCAAGTATGGAGAACCCTCAAAGAATTCAAGCTAGGTCTCCCATTTGATCCTGCAATCCCATTATTGGGCATCTACCCAGAAGGAAAAAAATCTTTTTGTCATAAGGACACTTGCACTTGACTGTTTATCACAGTTCAATTTACGATTGTTTCCGAAATGTGGAAATAGCCTAAATGCCCAACAACCCAGGAATGGATTAACAAGCTGTGGTATATGTATACCATGGAATACTACTCAGTCATCAAAAAAGATGGAGACTTTACATATTTTGTATTAACCTGGATGGAAGTGGAACACATTACTCTTAGTAAAACATCACAAGAAGGGAGAAGCAAGAATCCTATGTACTCAATTCTGATATAAGGACAATTATTGGCCTAGTACACAGTGGGGGTGGGGGAAGGGGAAAGCAGAGAGAGGGAAGGATGGAGGGGGGTGGAGGGTCATGGTGGGACAGAATTATAAGAGGGGTTGTACTTAACAAATGCAATCAATGTAACCTAGTTCATTGTAGCCTCAATGAATCCCCAACAATAAAAAAAGAAACCAAAAAAATGTGTATTCTTCTGATGCTTGATGAAATAGTGTATAACTGTCAATTAGGTCACATTATTGACCATGTTCTGCTACATCTGTACAATTATTCTGTCTATATATCCTATTAAATATTGAGAGAGAAGTGCTTACTATGATAATAATTGTGGGTTTATTTACTTTTCCTTGTAGCTCTATTAATTGCAAAATATATTTTGAAGCTCAGTTATTAGTTGTACAAACATTTAGGCTTATGTATACTTAATAAGTTGACACCATTATTATTACAAAATGACTTTCCAGACATTATTTCCTCTGAAATGTGCATGTATGATATTAAATAGCCACTCCTACTTTGTTTTGGTTAGTGTTAGCACAGTGTATCTTTTCACTATCCTTTTACTTTAAAATTTGTTTGCCTTTACATTTCAAGTGGGTTTTTAATAGATAGAGTATAAATAGGTCTTGCTCATCCACTCTTATAATTTCTGATTTTTTTTTTTTTATTTTTTGGCCAGGGCCGGATTTGAACCCACCACCTCCAGTATATGGGGCTGGCGCCCTACACCTTTGAGCCACAGGTGCCGCCCCAATTTCTGCTTTTTAATTGGGGTGTGTAGACCATTGACATTTTATGTGCTATTTTCACATTATAAGATTTCAAGTTTACAGGGTTTTTTCTCCTTTTAGTATTTTTAAATTTGGCATTATGATTATCTACTTTGCATTTTTCTGATGAGAAATCTACTATCATTCTTTCTTTGTTCTTCTATAAGTACTGTATCTTTTTTCATGGCTAGTTTTAAGATTTTCTCTTTATCACTGCTTTAAAACTTACCTATGCCTTTGAGTATTAGTTCTCTATTACTGCATAAAAATTACCTACAGAACTCTGTGGCTTAATAAAACAACATTTATTATGTCGAAGTTGTTAGCATCAACGTGGAATAACTTGTGTCAAGTCCTGACAAAATGGCATTAGGGAAGGCCATGAGTGGAAGGTCCTCATGCACCCATATGTGATAACAGAAACCTACCTACCTAGCACAAAAGACTCAGAAAAACCATAACTTTTCACAAAGACTACTGCAACCATGGGAATGCAAATTAATTCATTCCTTTTGGAAAGACATCTCGAGAACACTGAGAGAACTAAAAATAGACCTGCCATTTGATCCTGCAATTCCTTTATTAGGTATATATCCAGAAGACCAGAAATTGAATTACAAAAAGATATTTGTATCAGAATGTTTACTGCAGCCCAATTCATAATTGCTAGGTCATGGAAGAAGCCCAAATGCCCATTGACCCACAAATGGATCAAGAAACTGTGGTATATGTATACCATAGAATACTATGCAGCCCTAAAGAAAGATGGAGACTTTACCTCCTTCATGTCTATGTGGATGGAATTAGAAAATGTTCTTAGCAAAATATCTCAAGAATGGAAGAAAAAGTATCCAATGTACACAGCCCTATTTTGAAACTAATTCATAGCTTTTATAGGAATGTCATGACCTAATTATAGCCTTAGAATATGGGAAGGGGGTGGGAGCGGAGAGGTGAAGGGGATTGATGGGGGGAGGGAGGGTGATTGGTGGGGACAAATCTGACTTCTTTAAAGACTGCAGACGGCCCTGAGGAAATCCCTGTACTCCTGGAAGCCCGTGCAAAAGACGGGGCCCTGAACACACTCCAGTGACCGGGTGTCACAGGCCACCAGTAGGCCTCGTTAGTTAGTGAAGATGGGTGTCTCTCCTCTCCTCTCCTGCCGCTCTTCCAGACTCAGAAGAACAGTTTGATTTGACGCATCTTCTCATTTAAAACTAACTCATGTGAAGGATTCCTGGGGGCTTATTATTTGCCCTAGGGTCTGAGCACCAAGCAGAGAAGGGAAGACTCTAAGAAGCCAGTAACAATTATAGCACAGAAGTGAAAGGAAGGCTGCGTGAGGGTCTCAAGGCGGGGCGGCAGCCACCCTGGACAGCCAAAGCAACTCCCTGCAGCCGACGTGATTTCCACAGAAGAGGCGTACAACTGGATTCCCAGGGACGGAGCCAAGAAGGGCAAAGGGCCGCGGGGTTGGTAGAAGACACATCATACCTTCTCAAGAGAAACACAGCCAAACAGTCCTCAAAGGCATGGAACAAAAATGCCAGGAAATTGCATCTAGTACAACTCAGTTTTCAAAAATCTGCCCCAACCAGACCCTCACCCATGGTCCTGTGAAAACGCTCGGACTGGCTGCCGTGGAAACCTTTCTCTAAAGACCTTGCCTGTGCTTACCTGTCTCCCCTCTCTCCTTCCTTCCTTTCTCCCACCTTACCCACTCGGGGGCAGAGGCATCCAGCAGATCAGAGTCAGGGGAAGCCTTAGCTGGGGAGATTCACAGGACACCCACGAAGCTCCTGCTTGGCACGGCAAACCTGACCCCCATGGGCACCAGAAAGACGGGACAGTTCTGAAAAAAATTACTGTAAACCAAGTTCAGAAATCTTCCTGCCATATGGAAATGGACATTGAATTTCAATAATTGAATTATTTATAGGATTAAAAGTGATGTCTGTGGGAGAAAGGAAGGGCCATCTGGGCAGAGAAGCCTATGGGGGCCTCAAAATGCTCCTTATTTGATGTACTTCTCTGCAATCTAATTGGTGGTTTTAGTATACACTGAAATGTTGAACCACAGCCTTCCAGACATACATGGTATTTTAGTAATCCTGTTCAGATTATACCCCTCAGGCTTCAAGGTAGTGGAAAGGTCTGAGTAAAAGCCTAATAAATATTTTTTCAAAGCCAGGTAGATTTAGAGATTTTTTAAAATTAACTTTACACACTGGGCGGCACCTGTGGCTCAAAGGAGTAGGGCGTCAGCCCCATATGCCGGAGGTGGCAGGTTCAAACCCAGCCCTGGCCAAAGAAAATACTGCAAAAAAAAAAAAATAATAATAATAATAACTTTACACAATGGGTGGCACAGATGGTCCTCTGTTAACAGGTCCAACTGTTAGTCAACCGGACATACCTCAGACGGTTCTTTTGTCCTGGTAAAATTGGCTGAAAATATTTATTCTTTTTTTTTTTTTTTTTTTTTGAGACAGAGCCTCAAGCTATCCCCCTGGGTAGAGTGCCATGGCATCACAGCTCAGAGCAACCTCCAACTCCTGGGCTCAAGCGAGTCTCCTGCCTCTGCCTCCCAAGTAGCTGGGACCACAGGTGCCCGCCACAACACCCGGCTATTTTTTTGGTTGTAGCC
>CAUYQV010196899.1:0-13291 GCA_963574575.1 Galagoides demidoff | reverse complement strand
ATTACTTCTTTTGCATTCTGTTAGTCAAGCAAGTCGCTAAAGGCAGCCCAAATTCAAAGGAGGATAATTGGCTATTGTGAATAATGCTGCAATAAACACAAGACTGTTTACTCAGTGGGGAGAGTAGCAAAGAATTTGCAGCCATGATAATCCACAGTAAAATTCCTGCTTAAATGCTTGTGTCTCGTGGGCCAGAGCAGCATATTTATGTCACTACTTCCTAGTTCTGGTGTTTCTTAAGATGCTATTTGAAAGTTCCTTTGGACAATGTCTTCATTCAATGTCTGGTAAAACTGGGTATCTATTGCAAAAGAGATATAAAAGTTAACTCAAAATGGATTAATGACTTAAATGTAAGACCTGAAACTATAAAACTACTAGAAGAAAATACAGTAAAATGGCTCCATGAGGTTAGTATGGGCAATGATCTTTTGTTTTCTGCAGTTTTGGCTGGGGCCAGCTTTAACCCACCACCCCCGGTATATGGGGCCAGCCCCCTACTCCTTGAGCCACAGTTGCCTCCCAGCAATAATTTTTTTTGTATGTGACTGCCAAAACACAGGCAACAAAAGCAAAAATAGACAAATGGAATTATGTCAAACTAAAAAGCTCCTGCACAGCAATGGAAACTACTAACAGAGTAAAAAGACAACCTACAGAATGGGAGCATATATTTGCAAAACATACAATCTGTTAAGGGGTTACTAACCAAAATAGAAGTCCCAAATGAGTATTTTTATTTTTTATTTTTTTTGCAGTTTTTGGCCGGGGCCGGGTTTGAATAGCTGTCTCCAGTATATGGGATCAGCACCCTACTCCTTTGAACCACAGGCACCACTTCCCACATGAGAATTTTGTAAATAAAGATACATTTAGCTATAATTTCCCATTTTCTCTATGTATAACAACTTTAGGGGTGATTTTTGGGACAGCCTGTATATAAGGAACTCAACTCAGGAGCAAGAAAACAAATAACCTGCTTAAAAAATGGGCAAAGGAATAGAAATATCATATGATCCATCAATCTCTTTCTTGGGTTTATACCCAAAAGATTTGAAATGAATGTGTCTAAGAGATCTATCTGCAGTCCCGTGTTTATTGCAGCATTATTCACAATAGCCAAGACATGGAATCAACCTAAGTGTTCATCAAGGGATGAATGGATAACAAAAGTATGTTGTATATACACATTAGAATACTACTCAGCCTTAGAAAAGAAGGAAATCCCATCATTGAGACAACATGAATGAACCTGGAGGATATTATGTTAAGCCAGGCACGTAAACACAAGTCCTGCATGATCTCACTTATATGTGGAATCTAAAAAATTTGAACACCTAGAGACAGAGAGTAGAATGGTGATTACCAGAGGATAGAGGTTTGGGGGACTGGGGAGATGGTGGTCAAAGGACACAAAATTTCAGTCAAGCAGAAGGAATAAGTCCAACAGCTCTATTGCACATTTTGGTGACTCAGTTAATACTAATACACATTGTAATGTGAAAATAGCTGAGCGGTTTCAGTGTTCTCACCATAAAATAAGTATGTGACATAGTATGTATGTTAAATAGTTTGATTTAGCCACTCTACAATGTATATATGTATATACGTGTATATATATGTACATATGTATCAAAGCATCGTGTCTTACACCATAAATCTGTGCAACTTTTACTTGTCAACTAAAAAAAAATAAGTAAAAGAAGAAAGGTTGCTTTGGCATCATTTAGTCATTTTCTTAAAACCATGCCTGCATTATCTATCACAAAGAATAATCAGTTTCCCTCACTAAAGCAATGGCTACTTTTAAAGTGATAACAATGATTTAATCCCTACCTTGTCAGAGTGGCTGTTTTTCACTCCCAATATGTATTTGAGAATAGTCCGTGTTATACCCACATGCTGGCCTCTGCTAGCAAAGCAAAGAGGTTATGGCCATTTTTTCTTTGCATCTGATGACCATTGCGTATTTCCTCATGATTCCACTGGAGTTGCTAGAAGAATCACTGGAATCATGGAGTAAGATTTATTTTCTGCCTTCAACTGAAAACAGAAAATTATATCCTTCTCCACAGGGAAATTTGGATTCTATAGTACTTCTTTACCTTAACTAAGAGACACCAGATAGTTTAACCAACAATTATATTAAGAAGTTTAAATGTCAATTAAGTTCTTTCCATGTCAGCAAAACATAGTTTTGTAGAAAGTACGTGATTTTTTAAAAGAGAATATTTGCTCTTCAAATAGATCAGATTACTTAGTAAACAGAGCAAGCAAAGTGAAAATCTAAAATAATAAATAAATTCTTCTTCTTCCATGGTGGACAATTTGTACACAGCGGCACATTGACATCAAAGTGCTGTGGTTTTGTAATCTATAATCTTTCCTCTGGGCTCCCCTTTACCCACCAAAAAGAAAAAAGAGAAACAGACAGAAAAAAGAGGGCATAAAGGTGCCCTTACAAGTGGGAGCTCAGGCCCAGACTCAGAAACAATTTGAGTCAATACTAAAAGGGGAATTTGGTCAGAATAGGAGTGAAAGGCAGGATGAGACAGAAATAAGTTGCCTGTTTCTGCGGTTTTAGAGCCCATCTCAAGATACATTAACTGATATTTTCTTCTCTTTTTTAAAAGAAATTTTTGCCTTCGTAAGGTATTTTCTTCTTAGAGAGGACTGGTGAAATAGGAGCACTGAGAGAGATGAGTTGAAAGATGAGAATGTAAGTTAGGTTGGTGTCTGTGTTTTGTGGGTGGCAGTTGTAGGGGTGAGGATTTCATTCAACAGCACAACCTGACATTTACTGAGCTGCTGACAGGGAGTCATTCATGCTGCAAGGTCCATAGAGTGAACACAAAAAGGGGAGTAAGAGCTACTTAAGTAGCAGACGAAAATGGAGGAGAGCCTAGAAACGTACATTTTAACAAACCAATCCCCCCAACTATTTAATGAAGAAGTATTTATAAGGACACTGAATTAGCAGAGTTTAGAATTAAAGAGAATGTCCAAGATAAGGTCTACGGGTAGGCCTTCAAAGCCTATCAATCAAGTCCTTTTTAATAAGGGCAATGTTAAGATGGGGTTAGAGAGGAGGGCTTAGATCAGGTAGAGAAGAAATGGGTATCAATGAGAATTGGTTATGGTTCTCTCAAGAATGTGTTGTGGTTGGCACAAGAATTCACTGAAGTGGTTTAGTTTATCTGAAGAAAAAGACAGGACTCCTGAAAAGATAGCTGACTTTTCAAGAAGAACTCAGAGGTCCCCAAACTTAACTCTTATCAGAGTCACCTAGAAAGAGTGAAAAGGATAGACTCCAGGACTCCACCCTTAGAAATTTTGTTTTTATAGCTCTGGGGTAAGACCCAGGCATTCATATACTTTTCTTTTCTTCCTATCGTTCTTTTCTTTCTTTCTTTTTTAAACTATGCTAACAAGGACATTTATATACTTTTAATTCTTCCACTTAATTGGTTAAGGAAATATAACAATGAAATGTAATGGAATCTGGATTAAAAGAAAACTAAAGCATAAATTTGAGACGATTGGGAAAAATTTCATGTAGACCGTGTGGTGAACTTCTTGGTGAGTCTTTTCAGGTGTGCCAACAGCTGTTCTGACAGTGGGACTGTGGCCTCATTCCTGAGAGATGCAGAGAAGCATTGCAGGATGAGATGTCTTGGTGTCTGCATACCACCCCCCCTTGGGTGACGTGATAAAGAAGAAGTGGGTATAAATATAAAGAGGGTGCTATAGCAGGGCAGGCAGGATGTCAGTACCTGGTGAAATTACAAGAGGATCACGTGGGTGTTCTCTGTTTTGTTCTTAAAACTTTTCTGTGTGTTTAGAAAATTTCAAAATTATAAAACATTATTTTTCTTACAAGAAATGAATAATGGGGCAAAATCCCCTCTACATTTGATTTTGTCACACAGCAGAGTGGTGCAATCTCAGTAGAATGATACATATCATAGAAGCTTGGAGCAGTGAGAGGTCCTGTGGGCCGGAACTGTGTTTCTCCACTCATTTTTCTGCAAGGACACATGTTGCAAATGACGCGTACACATGCCTACAGCCACAGGAGGACCCAGGGTTGGAGGTAATTCCTGCCTAGTGACCTGTAACTAACAGTATTTCCTCCCACTTAAGAACGTTGGCCTACAGATAAGTGATGTTATCATGGTGATAACTTTGAAATCATTTGATTTATTTGAAAAATAATAATGTCCTAGCTTCTGAACTTTTATATGGAAAGAGTTTGAAAATTCAATAAATTGCTCTGATGTACAAAGAAAATGTAGATGATGATGATGATTATTTTGAGACAGAGTCTTGCTCTGTTGCACAAGCTAGAGTGCCATGGCATCAGCCTAGCTCACAGCAACCACAAGCTCCTGTGTTCAAGTGATTCTCCCACCTCAGCCTCCCAAGTAGCTGGGACTATAGGCTTCCAGCACAATGCCTGGTTAATTTTTCCATTTTTAGTAGAGATAGGGTTCTCACTCTTGCTCAGGCTGGTCTTGAATTCCTGAGCTCAAGCAATTTGCCCACCTTGGCCTCCTAGAGTGCTAAGATTACAGGTGTGAGCCACCGTGCCTAGCCAGAAAATGTAGGTATTTTAGCTATCTGCAACTGATATAATCTTTGTCGTTGGCAGCTGTTGCACTGGGTCTTTGCACAGAACTTAACTCAGCAGTGAATGTAATGAAAGTCTTTTCCAGTTTAAAGACCTGATGTGGATAACTAGACTTAGAGGTTTTTGGTAAATACAGAGGCTTTGGTAAGCATCTCAGATTTCTTCTTTATCATCCTTTACAAGGATATGATCATAGAAATTGCAAGGGAAGTTATGATTTTTTTTTTTTAACTAAGAAAGAGTTAAAGAGTTGCACTTGTAAGAAAAATGCATGGGTATTGTGGTTACAAAAGTAGTCCATTCTTCATGATTCTCTATGTTTCAACCCTTTGTCATGTTCCTTTTTAGGGCCTTCCAAGTCTAAATCTGGGCTCAGCCACATGATCCTTTCAGGCAGTGGGTGTGGCTGATCTGAGGCAAACAGGTTTGAAATGGCTTACACACTGGGCTTTTCTCTTGCCCCGTGTGGTTGCCATGAGACCATGACTGGGCTAGCCTGCTGGGGGATGGAGACACTGGATCACAGCTGAGTCCTCCAGTCATCATAGTGGAGGTCATCCCAGGTCAACTGCCAGTCAACCCCTGGATATGGGAGCACGTCCAGCCAAGATCAGTAGAACTTTCTAGTCCCACCCCCCATTCCTTCCAAAACATGAGCAATAAACACAGCAGTATACCATGGAGGTTTTGTGGATTCTTTGTGACTGTGTTGCTCCAAGTCCTTCAAGAAACAGATGCCAGATGGGCTAAAATGTGCAAGGAGTTTCTTTAGTAGGGGAAATTCCTATGTGAGAGAAAATACAGAGGGAGCTATGGGCTGGGAGAGCTGTCCAAAGGCAAGGCAAGTGTGACTCCAACTGAAAGAAAGAGAGTCAATGGGAAGGTGTAACAAAGGTTTTGGGTGGCTTCAGGCCAGGGCACCTGCCAGAGGCGTCTGGAGTAGAGTGACCAGACGTCCCGCTTTTGAACAATTTGTCCCGCGTCCCGGGGCGTTTTAAAAAAGTCCCGATTTTTGGAAAGAATGCACGAACGGGTGGGAGAACAAGAGGGAATATATGGTTTTTGGCTGCCACGTGGCTATTTCGCCAGAATATGAGTTTTATATTATTTTTGTTAATTTTATAATGTTAAACTGTAATAATAACAAATAATTGCTGAGAAGTGATTACCGCGAACTGCTTATCAAAGTTTGCATTGTTGTCAGGCCCTGCCCTGCCCCGTCCCCCATCCCTGCCTCCACCCCTCCCCTGCCCCTCCCCCCAGCCATGTTGTCCCGCCTTGCCGATGTTAAAATCTGGTCACCCTAGTCTGGAGCCTTCAAGAAACAGGTTCACCTCAGCGTTCCCATGGGCTAGGAGCGACTCGTGGGTAACACAGCCTTGGCACAAACATGGTAGTAGATTTCAGAGCATGCTAATTGGTCAATTAGACTAATGAGTCTGTGGGGTGCTTTCTCATGGCTGCCACAGTTACACAGCATTATTGTGGTAAGACTTAACTCATACAGGCAGGTAGAACAGGGATTCTTAATATGGGCAGTGTTGCCTTCTAAGGGCATTTTGGAAATGTCTGGGGGCATTTCTTGGCTATCATAATGATTGAGGGCCAGGGATGCTAGATGTCCTGCAATGCACCTGACCATCCTGAACAATAAATATTCCCATGCCCTTTATGAATTTCCAGTGCCCTATATGATATCCACAAGGATAATTTAAAATTATCTGAGCCAAGAAACTGATTTTATTTTACAAAGAAACATCAAATATTTCTTTTCTTTTTTTTTTTTTTTTTTTTGAGGCAGAGCCTCAAGCTATCCCCCTGGGTAGAGTGCCTCGGCATCACAGCTCAAAGCAACCTCCAACTCCTGGGCTCAAGTGAGTCTCCTGCCTCAGTTTCCCAAGTAGCTAGGACCACAGGCGCCCACCACAATGCCTGGCTATTTTTTGGTTGCAGCCGTCATTATTGTTTTGGCAGGCCCAGGCTGGATTTGAACCCGCCACCTTAGGTGTATGTGGCTGGCACCTCAGCTCCTTGAGCCACAGGCTCAGTATGAATATGTACTGAATTTCTAAGAGTGCAGTTACTTTGTTTCAAACCTTACTAAGTGTTGGTTACTGCTTTTAGGAAATCATACCACCAAGCATCAGTACCCATGTTATTTGAATCACCAATACCGTGTACTGAGGCAGTCCACCTTTGTGCCTGTGGTCGCTATGTGTGGTGTGCAAGCATCTTGCTATTTTTTGATGGTCCCCATTTCATTATATTGACTTTCTTGAAATTATAGCATCTCAGGCTGTATTACTTATAAACTTCATTTTAGAATGAAAGAAGGTGATAGGTCTGACATGGTGCAGGACCACTCCTGCAGAATGAGGGCCAAAAAGCTGTCTAGGATCATAAATGAGAAGAGAAATCTACACCCCTGTTCACAGTGTTGACAGGTGAATGGATTAACAGCACATTGTCTACATATGCATCTTCCTCAGGATGCCAGGCCCACACTGAGATTCACACCCATGTTGGAAGACTGAGCACCAGATGTGTGGGGAGCTGTCCCAGCATTGGCCCCACAGGCCTGTCCTCTGAAGTCCTGGTCTCTGGTAATGTCCCCTCTGCCCTTTTGCTCCCCTGTCCTAGATGTGGCAGCTACCACAGTTATTCTGTGTTTACTTCAGCATTCCCTTTTTACTTTTTTCCTTGATACCAAATAGCTTTGTAATCAATTATCTGTATTGTATCTCTTCTGTTCTGAATTCCTAATGTGGCTTCTGTTTTCCTATCAGCATCCTGACTGATGGCACCTCTTAAAAACATACATCTGTGGGTTGGCACCTGTGGCTCGAGGAGTAGAGTGCCAGCCCCATATACTGGAGGTGGCAGGTTCAAACCCAGCCCTGGCCAAAAACTGCAAACAAAACAAAACAACAACAAAAAAACCCCATACATCTCCGTGTCAGTGAAGTGGTCCAGGAGTGATGTTGCCTCCACTTGTACTCGAAGGGAAAACTCTGAAATGAGTCCCATAGCAGTTAGGTTTTGGTCTCTAATATTATTTTCTACTAAAAGAAACCAGGGCTCTTGGAGAGCAGCCGAGTCTATGATTCTATGTTTAGGGCAGAGAAATTAGAAATGGGTTAGAAAATCTTATTGTTGTGAAAAAGCAAACATTTCTGGGACTCTATAACTGGCCAAACTGTGTGATAACTTTAGCATTTCAAAGAAAGAAAACTACTGTATATTTCTGTGCAAAAATATGAGTATATAACAACGCTAAAAAGGGGCAATTAAAATGTAGTAATACAGTGCATTGAAGGAGAGGCAATTATGAGATTCCAACAATGTTTGCAGAAAATACTCTCTATGTTTATGTACCTAATAGGTACCATCATTAAAAACCAGGCAGCACCACCAATTCAGCTTAGCCCAACAAATATTTGGGACAAGATCATCTTGGAAAGAGAACACTGATCTTGTCCCAGTCCTAAATAGTAATTCATGTATTCATTAATTCAACAGGTGGTTTCAGTTAAATATTTATAGAGAGCTTATTATGTGCACTTTTCCAGGTACCTGTGATACAGTGGTGGAAAAAATATATACAAAATATCTGTCTTTGTTGAGCTTACACTTTAGCTAAGAGAGGTCAGCATGCAACAAGCCTAACCAAGAAGTAGATTGTGCAATAGTCACAGGGTGGTAAATGCTATGAAAAAAATTGAGTGGAGGTCCAGAGGTGCAGAGTTTGCAGGATTAAATTGGGACTCAGGTATGCCTCATTGGGAAAGTGAGATTTGAACAAAAACTTGTAGGAAGCGAGGAGATTAACCAAATGGGTATGGAGGGAAAGAATATTCCAGGCACAGAGAGTGGCCAGAGCTGACTTGGAAATGTGCTTAGTCTGTTCAAGGAATGGCAAAGAGGGCATTGTGGCTGAAGTGAAATGAGTAAAGGGGACGATAATAAAAGCTGTATTCAGAGAAGTGTTGAGAGGACCTTGCAGGTCTTGTGAGGACTTTGGCTTTTACTGAGAGTGAAGAGAGAGAGCTGCTGCAGAGCCCTGGGTTTGCTCAGCTGCCTAGAAAGAATGACCATAGAGTAAAGGGGAATAGGCCCAGGAGGGCAAGCCAGGTGGCTGTTGTAATCATCTAAGGGAGAGAGGAAGCAGCTGAAGTCAGGGTGGCAGCCCAGGTGGGAGTGAGACGTGGTTTGTTCTGAATGTATTTGGAAGGTGGTGCTAAAGGATTGGCTATATGTAGTATGAGAGCAAAGGATACTGGAGATGAAGGCGACTCTAACGTTTGGAGCCTGAGCAATTAGAAGGATGGAGACCACATCCAGATGGGATGGGGAAGGTAGAAAGGAGTAGGGGGTTTTGGTGGGGGAGATTCAGCTGTGGACCTGTTAGGTTTGAAATGCTTGCGTAGTTCTCCAAGTGGAGATGTCGAGCCAGCATCTGAGATCTGTTTCTAGAGTTGAGGAGAGATGTCTGGGTTCATATGAGTCAGGATAGGGGAGGCTGGGCTGCAGTAACACACACCGGCTAAATCTCACTGGATCACACAATGACAGTTTCTTTCAGGGCATAAGGTTCTGCTCCAGGTCATGTCCCCTCTGGGTGCAGCCTGATAGAGGCTCTGCTACCTGGACTATGGCTAAGGCAAGAGGAAGAAAAGAACTAGAGTCTCCCATCAGCATGGAATGCTTCCACTCTGGGGTGACCCCTAACCTCTACTCACACTTTATATTTTCTTTTTAGCCAACAAATAACTGCAGGGGAGTCAGGAAACTTAGTTCTCTTACGTACCTGAAAGGGAACACCAGAAATATGGGTGGGTCCCACTAATGCCTACTAGAGCTGGAGCTATACAACAGGAAGACCTCTGCACACAGAAGGTGCTTAGAGCTGCGGGACTAGATGAGATACCCAAGAAGTGAGTGTAAATAAAGAAAAAGGAAGTTCAAGGGCTGACCCCTGGGGACCTTCAATATGGGTCATTCATAAACTCAGCTGATACAAGGCCAAGATGGCAATTCTGTTCCCCTTGGTTATGCGAGTAATTTGTAACTCTAGGATGAAGTAATGAATCAATAGCATTGACACCAGCAGCTTCCCACTTGGGTTCCCCCGCTCCACTGCCAGAGTTCTATTGCCCTTCTTTCCTTCTCTATTCCTTTCCTGTCAATAAACTCTATCCTGTCACTTAAAAAAGAAAGAAAGAAAGAAAATCCGATTTATTCATTAAATTTATAAATCTCCTTTGCTACATTTATGAGTCACTTGAGTAATTAGGGAGATCTTATTTGTTAGATTTGTAAGTTTACTGTTTGGTGTTTGAGGTTCTTAGGAGAATTCGGATATGTTGTATTTGTGCCTCTGGTTTGAAGTCTCTAAAGGAATTTAATTAATCAAGCTTATAAGTGTATGAAATGTTTAGGGAGAAATTAATCTATCAAACGTGTAAGCTTTTTGGGGATAAATCAAAGAGAAAGTAAAAGTATTTTTTATTTTAACACAAAATTTACTAGATCCATAAATAAATAAAATCTACTTGTTGAATTTAAAGGCTTTAGAAAACAAAGAGGTTTATAGGTTTAAGAGCTAATTAGATATAAATGAAAACATAACATCTAGCATTCTGTTCTTTTCTGGTTTTTTTTTTTTTTGAGACAGAGTCTCACTATGTCACCCTTGGTAGAGTGCCATGGTGTCACAGCTCACAGCAACCTCAAACTCTTAGGCTTAAGAGATTCTCTTGCCTCAGCCTCCCAAATATCTGGGACTACAGGCACCCTCAACAACGCCCAGCTATTTTTGTTGTTGTTGTTGCAGTTGTCATTGTTGTTTAGCAGTCTCAGGCCGGGTTCGAACCCACCACTCTCAGTGCATGTGGCCAGCCAGCGCTGTAACCACTTTGCTACTGGTGCCAAGCCCTAGTATTCTTTTCTATTCATAATAGCATTCCTTGGATGCTGAAAAACCCACCCACCCCTTCATCCTCTTCCTTCTTGCCATGCTCATGATGGCATGGGAAGGGCACCTGGTGACCTTGAGGTGATGCAGTGGTCCTTGAGCATTGCTGCTCCCTCTTCTAGGGCTATCCCAGGGCTAATGTTCATCCTCTCCCAGTTGTCCCTGGATGTCACTGCTCTGATTGTCCTGCTCTTTATCTTGATGGATGAAAGTCTTTCCTGAGGGGCTGAGACTGAACTAATTATTAAGCATTTTGAACATTCTTCATTATATTGGATCATAGTCATGTCCTATGCTATTTCTTTTGGTCTCAAAGTCATCACTTCCACAAGTTCTTTAGCCTGACTTGAGGTCTCCTCTAAACAGCTGAGTCTGCTCATGGTTAGGTGGCGCCTTGCAAGTTGGTGGGAGCCTTGTAGACACGACTGTATGCTATAGAGATTTGTTGAATAGTGTGATAGTGGTGTAGTTGTTTTTGAATAGTATAGCTGTATATAGTCGTAGTTTGTTGAATGGTATAGCAGTAGGGAGTATGTGATTGGTATAGCAGTATGGGTGAGTGGTTTTTTGAATGATGTTGTAGTGTAGTGTAGAGGTTGGTTGAATGGTGCAGCAGAGTGATATGTTTTTTTTTTTTTTTTTTGAGACAGAGCCTCAAGCTATTCCCCTGGGTAGAGTACCATGGCTTCACAACTCACAGCAACCTCCAACTGCTGGGCTCAAGTGAGTCTCCTGCCTCTACCTCCCAAGTAGCTGGGACCACAGGTGCCTGCCACAACGCCTGGCCATTTCTTGGCTGCAGTCTCATTGCTGTTTGGTCCGGGCTGGATTCGAACCTGCCACCTTAGGTGTATGTGGCTGGCTCCCTAGCCACTTGAGCCACAGGCACCGAGCCATGTTTTTTTTTCAATGCCTTAGCAGTATGGTACAGTTTGTTGAATGGTGCAGCAGTATGAAGTCATGGTTTGTTGAATGGTGTAACATACCTGATGTAGAGGCATATTAAATGGTGTCGCAGTATGTGGCGGTGTGGTGTAGAAGTTGGTTGAATGGTGCAGCAGTGTGATATGGGTTTTTTTGTTGAATGGGTGTTCAATATGGAGTGAAGAGTAAGATGTGTTTATATCCTTTTCTGCCACTTATTAGCTGTGTGATCTTGGGCAAATCACTTAACCTTTCTGTACCTCATTTTATGTTGCTAACCATCTCATAGTGTTGCTGAGAATCAAATGAGCTATGCACAATAAAATAATTACCACAGTTCCTAATACATTATGAAATGCTTAATAAATGTTAACTAAAACAATAATTATATCACATATTTTCTTTGTCTTTTTTTTTTTGAAACCGTCTCCCTTTGTCACCCTCTGTAGAGTGCTGTCACAGCTCATAGAAACCTCGAATCCTGGGCTCAAGTGATTCTCTTGCCTCAGCCTCCCAAGTAGCTGGGACTACAGGTGTCCACCACAGTGCCTGGCTGTTTTCAGAGACCAGCTCTCGCTGTGGCTCAGGCTGGTCTTGAACTCGTGAGCTCAAGAAATCCACCCACATCGGCCTCCCAGAGTGCTGGAATTACAGGCATGAGCCATGGCACCCAGCCTATAACACATATTTTCATTACTACTTTGTATGGTCTGACACATTAATGTTAGTACTAATTGGAAAAGGAATTTGAATTCTTGTTCATGACATGTTTGAATAATGCAAGGAAAAATCCAGGCAAAACTTTGCTACATAGCAGGGGAAGGTTAGACATATTCTGATGAATTTCTCAGATCTAATTCTTGTTTTCTTTTTTCCTTTACCTCATGCTCTGGCCCAGCTTTCCCAGACTCTTACTGCTACTGCTGAGTGCTAGGGAGTGAGTCACGACCTGCAGGAAGGCACTTACAGCGGAGAGGGAGTTGAAAATCTAAGCTGCAACCGTGAAAGGTCATTGCTAGTTGACAGGAAGAGGACTGGGCATTTGTCCCCACTTGGCAGCTGACCTTGGCCCTTGGCAAGCATCCCCTGCAGGTTTGGCAAGTGGGAGAAGTGGGCAGGTCCATCCTGATCCCCCTCCGCCCCACACCCTCCTCCCGCCCAGGACCAGTGTGAAGGTCACACGTCTCCCTTTTGAGTCATCCCTGTGTTTAGGCTGCTCAAGTCCAAGCTTAACTGGGAACACGGACTGTGTGAACTGGAACCAGGTTCCTATTTTGACAGGAAAAGCAAAGGGACCCCCTTTAGCAGTATATGAGAAGTGGTGAAATCTGCATATCTATCAACAGCAATGTGATGAGAATGGAATCTTACTCTGTGGTTTTCCTCCCCCAAACCTAGAACCCCTGTCTAGTCATGAGAAAAACAGCAGACAAATCCCAATTGAGAGACTTCTTGCAAAATACATGGCCAGTACACCTCCAAACTCTCAAGGTCATCAAAAACAAGGAAAGTCTGAGAAATCGTCACATCCAAGCGGAACCTGAGAAGACATGATGATTAACACAGTGTGGGATCCTGGAACAAAAAAGAACATTACTTAAAAACTAAGGAAGTGGCTCGGCGCCTGTGGCTCAATTGGCTAAGGCACCAGCCACATACACCTAAGGTGGCGGGTTCGAATCCCCAGCCCGGGCCCGCCAAACAACAATGATGGCTGCAACCAAAAAATGGCCGGGCGTTGTGGCGGGCGCCTGTGGTCCCAG
>CAUYQV010196892.1:0-14459 GCA_963574575.1 Galagoides demidoff | reverse complement strand
ATTTGGCTGGGGCTGGGTTTGAACCCACCACCTCTGGCATATGGCACCAGTGCCCTACCCTTTTGAGCCACAGGCACCACCCACAACATCATTTTTTTTAATTAACTTTATGATTTTTTTTTTTTTTTTTTTTGGAGATAGAGCTTCAAGCTATCACCCTGGGTATAGTGAAGTGGCATCACAGCTCACAGCAACCTCCAACTCCTGGGCTCAAGCAATTCTCCTGCCTCCGCCTCCCAAGTAGCTGGGACTACAAGCGCCTGCCACAACGCCCGGCTATTTTTTGGTTGCAGCTGTCATTGTTGTTTGGCGGGCCCAGGCTGGATTTGAACCTGCCAGCTCAAGTGTATGTGGCTGGCGCCTTAGCCACTTGAGCCATAGGCGGTGAGCTATAATTCATCTTTCTATGATAGTCAACACTGTTATTTTTAAAGAATCTGGCATCTCTGAGGCTTCCAATTAACTGCTTTACACATTTTACATCCTTTAATCATCACAACAACCCTGAGTGGTCCTTGTTATAATCTGTGACTGATAAAAGAGAGGAGGGCTTGCAGAGGTCAAGTGCAGCATCCCAGGTTATCAGCTGTGCATGGCTGAACTGGGACTGGACCCGCACTGTTGGACAGCAGGTCTGGGCCTCATCCCTGCCCTGTACTGGCCCCACCGAGCACTTATGAAGGCTGTGTAGAGCCAGGTCCTGGGGACACTGGGCACAGCAGAACCTGAGGTGCACCAGCCCTCGGGGAACTTCTGCATTTGCTTGTCTTCCTCAGCAGGGGACACTGCCCAACAGCCCTTTCCAGGGTACCAGGTGTGTCTTCTCTGTAGCCAAGCAGAATCTGGAGGAGGCACTGGGGGCCGAGGGGGCAGGGCTGTCAGCAGCTGTCATTCCCCTACCCAGACATGTACCATTCCTGCCCTCCCTGTCACTCCCTGCCAGGCACGGGTCCAGCTCTGGCCTGGGCTCGAGGTGCCTGCAGCTGTTCTGGAAGACTGTGGCGCACACTGCCACTGTGATCCCACCTCCCTGATGGCTGGCTGGGTGGTGTCTGTTCCTGGTCACAGCTGACAGCCCCAGACGGATCTGGTGCACAGGCTCTATGAATCAGTGGGAGAGTCCCAAGTGGAGTGTGTGGGGAGGGGAGCTCCTAGATGGCTTGTGGCCGTGGGAGGGTGCCCAGGGGGCCAACACATCCCTTGACCTGTAAATGCACA
Organism: Galagoides demidoff; assembly: GCA_963574575.1. Lineage (NCBI taxonomy): Eukaryota > Metazoa > Chordata > Mammalia > Primates > Galagidae > Galagoides > Galagoides demidoff. Next base: position 13,241 of record CAUYQV010196892.1, on the reverse strand, counting down.
TAGCAGATGGGTGGGCAGGGGTGTGGCGTGAGGGGTAGCCTGGACACCATTGCAGTAGCCACACAGTTGTGAAAGGTTGAGCTGGGGATGGGGCGCCAAGCAGACAAGTGGTACCCAAGCTCAGTGGCAGCTGCGAGGTGGGCACAGATTCAGGCAGCAAGGACACAGGGAACCCAAATCTATGTTGACACCTGCACGGACAGCATGGGCAAATCAGCCTGTGGTGTCCCCTGTGGTCCCCTCTGCAGACAAGCGTGTCTGCTGTCTGCTTCTGCACCTGAAGGAGGGGGCTTGGGGGTGTCCCAGCCCTGGACAGAACTGGGGAGGAGGGTTAGAAATGGCCCTAGGACAGCTCTGCACGGTGCCACCCACCTTCTACACTCCTGTAAGTACCTCACAGCTAGGGTCAGATTGAGGTAGCATGGCCCGTGTGGAGACCAGGCCTCCCCGTGGCCCGAGGGCCCAGTGCCAGGGCAGCCTGCCCAGGTGGAGGCCGTGAGGAGATGAGCTACGAGCCTTCAGCCCACATGCTAACACTGGCTTGGGTGTGGCTGCCTGTGCCTGCTCAGTGGGGCCAGCTGCCGGATGCCCAGACCAGCTGAATTTGGGGCCGCTGTGAGTGACAGGTGTCCACCACACACAGCAATGCTATTCCTTATTGCCGGTTGCCCAAACCCCAAGCAAGGATAGGGTGGTGAGGGCAGCACAGGGGTAATCAAGTGCTCACCTTCTGGGGACAGAACATCTCTCTGGACCTTAAAACTCCAGCCCCTGACCCTAGGAGTCTTACCTTGGCCCTGGTGACTTACCCTCGTTCACGTCTTTCTGTATGTTTTGTCTGTCGTGTGAGATGTGAAAGAGGAAAGAAGCCAAGTGGCGTCGTGGTGTCACAGAAGGAAATCTCCAGACTCAGGGGCTTAAGGAGCCATCATGGGATTTCATGGGTTGGGGGTTGAGGGCGGTACAGTAGAGAAATTCTTCCATTCCACACGGGGTGGAGACAGGTGACTGCTGAGTTGGTCTGGAGGGCCCAGCTCCCCCGCCTGTGTGTGGTATCGGGCAGGAGTCCGGGAAGCTGTCTCACCTCGTCCACAGACCCCTTGTGCCCCATCCTATGACTTGGGCTTCCTGGCAGCCCCAGGTAGTGGACTTCTGGAGCTGGGGAGGGGGGCGGGCAGAGACCTCCCATCTGTGCAGACCAGAGCTCAGCTCTGATTCGGGGGCAGGAGAATCAGACCCCACATCTATCAGCAGGAGAAGCAGAGATTTCTTACCACAAAAACAATCACCCACATATCATTAGCTCTTCCTTAGTTAAGATCGTGGCGTATTTTCTTCATCTTTTTTTTCCTTTTTTAAAACAATTTCTTGCTTAGTTTTATTCGAGCACCAATACATGATTCTCATGATTTTCTTTTTTTCACTGATTGCATTTATTAGGTAAAGTCCCTCTTACAATTGTGTCTTGCACCCAAAAGGTGTGGCACACACCAAGACCCCCACCCCCTCCCTCCTTCCCTCTCTCTGCACTCCCTTTCCCCTCCCCCCACCGTGTCTTTAATTGCCCTCATATCAAAATTGAGTACATAGGATTCGTGCTTCTCCATTCTTGTGATGCTTTACTAAGAATAATGTGTTTTATCTTCTGCATTTTCAACTTAGCATTTCACTTTGAAAATTTCCCGAAGTCACTAAAATGTCTTCCTAAATTCCATTTTGGTCTTCGTAGCCATGCACTGTAATCCACAGAACCACCTCCTGACGGCCGGACATTTGGGTTTCTCCTCTTTGAGGGTGGAGGTGCTGCTGCAGTGGGCCCCGTTTCATGCACACGTGTCCTGTTCACCTGAAGCCCCTCCCCAGTCTCTGAGCCCTCGCCCTGCTCACCCATCTGGATTTAGCCTTGATGCCTCGCCTGTGAGTCCATCTCCTGGAGCTCTTCCCTGTACATGTGCTAGGCTGGTTTCCTAGGCTAGAACCCCCTTCCTTGGTGCTTCCTATGACCCCTTCTTGGTGCTGGAACCAGGCTACTGTTGAGGTCTGAAGCATCCATGGAGCTAACGTTGGAGTCTTCACCTAGGTCTGTACCTTGTAGCTGGGGAGGCTGGAAGGCAGATGTTTGGAATTCTCACTTAGGAAGTTGGATTTCTACTCTGAGTAACTAAAGGTGAATGAATGAATGAATTAACGAAGAGTGATGGTGAATGGGGAGCGATTGCTCCAAGAATTTGGGGCAGCTGTGAGTGACAGGTGTCCACCACACACAGCAATGCCATTCCTTGTTGACAATTATGGATAGGAGTAGGGGGAAAAAAGGTTATGATTCTTATCTGACAAGTGAGGCATAGAGTGGGCACTTCAGTCGCTGAAGGTCACACAGCCTGAGCACCTGAGTGGAGATTCAGACTCATCTCTGTTCACCTGTAAACCCAAAGCTCTGGTGCGAGTCAAACCTGTGGCCTTATGATTTTGAAATTGTTCTTTTTTCAGCACCAAATGTGGCAAGAAAAGCTTCATCTTTCTCTGTTGCATCCCTTTTAATAAAATACATTTTTTCTGTAAAATTGGGATTCAGTCAAAAGGCCAAGGATGCAGAAGGCCATGTGTGGCCCAAAGGCTGCAGGTTCCCCACCTTGAGAGAGGACAGGGACAACTCAGGGAGAAGCCACCCATGTCCTGACCACCTGCAGGAAGGGAAGGCTTCTTTACCACAGGTCAGCCAGCCACAGCCCACAGCCCGAATCTGACCTGCCTGCCCCTTTTGGTAAATTAAGTTTTGTCGGAACACAGCTACACCTATTTGCTTAGGTGTTTTACGGATACTTTCACACAATAACAGTAGAGTTGAGTGGTTTGGGCAGAGACTGTATGACCTGCAAACCAAAAATATTCGACCTTTGCAGAAATGTTTGCCACCTCCTGATCCTCCTATATTGCCTGGACCTGCCATTACAACTTGGATCTTGAAGGAATATGTATCCCTCCATGAGAACCACCTACAGGGAGGGAAGCTGTCAGAATTGTCCCCTTTCTGAGTCCTCACCCCTCCTTTTTCTCTGTGACTCAGTGGTCTTTGTGGACATTTGGGGGCAGGGCACAGCTTCTGGAATAGCTGTACTAGTCTCAGGGACTGTTTGGATTTTAAGTGACAGAATCTCAGCTCAAACTCAGTCTAACAAAGATGGAAATGTATTGTCCCATGTGACTAGAAGTCCAGGATGTTGGCTAGGGGCATGGCTGAATCCAGGTGCTCAAAAGATGTGTCTCCACCTCTGGGCTCTGGCGTCTACTGTGTTGCCTTCACTCTCAGGCAGGCTTTTGCCATGCAGTAGCCAAGAAGGATACGGGCCACTGCAGGCTGACAGCTTTCCACTGGAAAGAAAGCGTCTTATCCCTGATAGCTGCTGTTAAAGTCTGGGGGTGGGGTTCCCAGATGTATGGGTACTGAGACCCTTCACCTGTCACTGTGGTCAGGACTATGGAACATTTTGTGGGCCAGGGATTGGGTGGGGCACTTGGGGGGCAGGGTGCCTGGCAGGCCTGAGATAGGCAAAGCACATGGGCAGGTCACCCCTCTGGGGCCCTCTGTATAAGGTCCCCTGCTCTCTGCACTGGCATACCCACAGAGCAAGGGCATGGGCTTATTTCTAATAATCAGAGTGAATTAGGAAGAATATTGCATTGGGAATTCTCCTCTTCCAATTCTGCAAACTCTCTGGAGATAATTGGAGGCTCCCTAGTGTGTCAGAACTCAGGGACTCCTGGGGCGAGGGCAGAGCACTGCTGACAAAGGAGCCATCTGCTCCTGAGCGGGGGCTCCCCAGCATGGCGGATTTCAGATGAGCTTGCTGTATCGTTCCCATCAAAGTCACTGCAATTCCTGGGGGTGTTTCGAGATGGGCGGCTCACCTCCGGAACCGGCTAGCAGCTCTTGCTATTCTCTGTGTGGGGAAACTGAGGCTGGAGGGAAGAAGTGACAGGGAATCTGAAAACCAGAGAACGGTTCTGCAGGGGTTGCCATCAGGGGCCTTTGCCGCCCAGGAGAACAAGGAGCCCACACTGGATGCCAGGTGGGGGCGGCGAGGCTAGGGAGGGCTATGTCCTCATTCAAGGTCACCGTCACCAATGCCACCCAGCTAAACCAAGCCAATGACATGCCAGTCACCATGCCCCTGGCTTGGCTTTCCATTCACCAAAATATTCTTGGCTCTCTGGTGGGTGCCAACCAAGGTGGAAAACAAAATCCTAAATTCAGTTACAACAGGGCTTGGTGGTGATAACAGCTCCGTGTGAGATGGTTTTTCTCCCTCTCCCTGGTGTGCACACGCACACACACACACACACACACACACACAGCTTGGTGGTGGATAATGCCTGAATTCAGAACGTTCACACTGCAATATCTACACAGAGCCATAGGGGGTTGGTCGAGGGTGAGTTATAGGGAAGAGTGGGGACTGTGGCAAGCTGAAGAGCACCACCTACCTAAAGGAAGTGGCAGCTGTTCACCCCCAGGCAACGGATGCAATCCAGGAATGCCAGCCCAGGGTGGCTAGATCTTGGGACTTTTCAAAAGAAGTTGAAAAGATTCAGATTTTTAAATGAAGATTCACATTTGAAAATGTTGGTGGCTTATTCAAATTTTTATAAAACACTTAAGTGGGTCATACAAAAATAAGTGTGTTAGCTGGGAATCATCTTGGGTGCCCCTTCATCAGAGAAAGGGACCTTTCGATGGTGATAGAAATACTGACTGGTAGGGGGAGGACGGAGTGAACACTTAGTACTTGTCAGCTGTGCCTGAAGTGGGGACACAGGTAAACTGCGCCCACGTGGGGCTTGTATTGTAACCAGGAGGTTTCTGCGCAAAAATGAGCCTGTCAGGGTTACCTAACCATTGCGCAGGTGTGCAGAGCTCTCCAGCCCCGATGTAGCCGGCCTGGGAGGGCGAGGGGACACTTGGCTGTGGATGGGCTTTCCCGGAGCCCCTGGAGATGAGATGGTGAGGCAGTGTGGATGGTGTCCTGCAGTCCTGTCCCCATGTGGCGCCAGCACCCAGAGCATAGCGCTTCAGAGCCAGATGCAGGCAGGCTGGCAGCCCCTGAAGCTCCTCTGTCCTTCATTCTGCGACTTCTTTCTGCTCCTCCTATGGAGCAAATCGGAAGGAGTGCAGACCTGGTGCACGAGCCTAGCCGTGCGCCTGTTTCCATGAACCCCCACTGGCTTTCTGTCTGTCAACTATAGTACTATTGCCTTTCGCTCCCCTTTCTCTGAGGCTGTAGACGATGGGCGGTCCTATCTTCCCGGCCATGCTGGTGCGGTGATGGGCAGGCAGCCTGAGTGGGCCGATCAAGGAACTCTCTGAACCGTATAGCTAAAAAAGAAGGGCAGGAGCCCCTAGCAGCCGCTTCTCCACGGCAGCAGGAGAGGCGTCAGGTCCAGAGAGGGCTCCAGATGGCGGGAGAGAGGACGTGTCCTAGTAGCAGTGGCCGCCCTGGTTCCCCTTATTCTGCCACCCCTTTTTTTATGACATACCTGGGTCTTTATAAGAAGTATCCTTTTTTTTTTTTTTTTTGCAGTTTTGGCCAGGGCCAGGCTCAAACTCTCCACCCCCGGTATATGGGGCCAGCACCCTACTCCTTGAGCCACAGGCGCTACCCAGAACTATCCTTTTTTGTTTGTTTTTTAAAGAAACGTATTTTTCAAATTTTAGAAATTGTGATGCAATGCCCATAGCATGGATGAGGGCACAGTTCAGCGGCACTGAGCACAGTCACAGCACTGTGCCACCCTCCACATTGCCGCTGCTCCATCTTGCAAATCGGAAGCTCTGTTAGGTACACACAGACTTCCCAGCCCCTCCTCGGGCCTGGCCCCGCCACTCTGCTTTCCGTCTGAGCTTAGTGGAATCATATGGCATTTGTCCTTCCGAGACAGGCTTATCTCTTTCAGCATAATGCTCTCAGTCTAATACTATGCTTTTTCCTGAGCAAGTTCAAGTGGGGATTGTGTCATTTGCAAACAAAATGACACCACCTAATTCAATCATTCTGGCTTTTTAAAGAAGGCAATGTAATTTAAACTGTAATATAGAACAACATTGAAAGCAATGCAAACATTGATGTTTAAGGTAAAAACCTTTTTTTTTTTTCTCACCACACTCAACAGGGCCAGTCACTGCCTGATGGGGATGTTGACCCTTCTCTCACTGTTCTCTCATGCGGGTGGTCGAAGGTCTCAGCTGTGTGCACAGGTGCACACCTGCTGCTCTATGACAGGGCTCACAGTGGGCTGGACTCTTCCTCTGAGGATGTGGCCCCTCTCACCTGTGGGAGGTGAGCCACAACTCACACTCATTTAGGTGCAGTTCACAAAATGCGAGGGCCATTTTCGGGCGGGTTTGGATTTTTCCTCTTTTCCTTGGCATTCTACATTGGCAGATATTTCTTGACTCAATCTCCATAAACCCTCATGGGGTTTGCCATCTGCTTGTCCTGATGACGCGTGGGTTGCCAGTGCCAGTGGGGTTAAGTGTCTAACCATGGATTTGTTCAAATCCAGTGGTGGCTGTCCCAGTTACTGCTGCCCAGTGTCTGGGCAGGAGGCTGTGCCCTGTGTCTGTCTGTTATGAGTCCTTCCGTGGGGAGTTTTTGTCCTGGGATTGTCCCCAGCCGGCTTTTCTTGAGCATGGAACTGAAACCAGAGTCAAACAGCTCAGACATTGAGCCCCAAGACCAGGTTCCAAAGGTGCCTGGGGCCAAGGCTATGTGAGGGACAGAGGTTGGTGTGTGTGTGTGGTGGGGGCAAGAGAGCGCCTTGGCGGGCCAGCTGGCCCGGCAGACCATTCAGTTGGTGAAGAGGCAGTTTTAAGGCAGAGATAAGGCAGAAAAAGGGTGAGACAGCGTGAGTTAGTTGCCAGGCACTAACACCCCGAATGAAGTCACCAGCAGGTTGCTGGCCCAGACTATCCCCTACCCCCTGAAGCTGGATGAATTAACCAAACTGGATGTCTTACAAACTGCATGCACTTGACTGTGACAGCAGTCTCTGGTTAACCCTCATGGCCTGACCACAGGACAATGCTGGACAGGACAGCTGTTTCCTAACAGGGGTTTCTAAATGTGTAAAAACATTACCATTGCCCCTTAAGGGGTCACCTACTGCTTGGGAGAAGACTTGGTCTGTGGAGTAGGACCCGTTGTCTGTCTCAATGAACTTTCTGTGGATAGCTGGCTTACACTTGAATTCTTTCCTGTGTGAAGCCAAGAACCCACTTGGAGAGTTCGGGGGCCTTTTCTCCCTTCGCTGGGGCACCCCTTGCATCAGCATGGGGAGTTAGCTGCTGTGAGCTGGCCACTAACTTGGTCCCCCTTCAGAAGAGTATACCCCAATTGCAGCGGGCCCAGACCAGCTTAGCTATGTCACTAAGACATAGCTCAGAGCTGCCTTCGGGGCTCAGAGTGTCTGGTCTCCAGGTGAGGCCTTGTCTATGCTGGGCTTCTCCTTGGCCTGTCCTACCCATATCCTGCCCCCAGGAGCCCTCCCTTCAAAGACCTGGCCACGGAATCCCCTTCAGGCTCTGCATCCAGAAAGTCCTGGAATGGGGCTGGGCCAGGGAGGAAGAAGGCAGCAAAGGAAAGGCAAAGCTATGAGTTGAATTTGAGAGGAGCTGGGCCTGGGAAGCTTTCGAGTTTGGTGGGCAAGGCCAGGAGCTAGCTGAGCAGAGTGGGTCTGGGAAGGCCAGTCCTGGGTTGGAGGGGGCTGGGCTCTATGCCCACAGCTCCTGGGAGCCGCTCAACTGCTCTCAAGCAGTTTGGAATATCACCACCGTGTGGTTGGTGTAGGAAAGGGATCCTCAAACCTGAGATAACCGTTAGCAAAAGTATGGCCATTTCAGTGAGGCAGCCACTTAGAGAAACTGGGCCAGGAGTTACACCAAAGATCAAAGCACAGAACAATCGCCAAGTTGAGGTCCTAGGTTGAGCCTGCAGAACGATGGTGAAAGTCCCAAATCTCGGTAGACCGAGGAGAATCACTCCTGGAATATGTGGGTTTCACCCTGGCTGGTGGCATCTCTGCAGGGGGTGGCCCCTCCATGGCAACCCCCCCACATGCTTGATAAAGACATCTGGAACTGGGAGGGGCCTGGGCTGACTCTGGATCAGACTCCACTTTTGTTCTTTTCCCTGATAAACTCCCTTTTGTCCCTGGGCTGGCCTCTTCTCCTTTCTGTGAACTACCGTCCCATCTCTATCCTATGCCCAACAGCTGTAATCCCGCGGCAGTGTCCTGCTCAAGTGCACAGATGGCGTTAGGTGGATGATGCTATACCTTCAACAGCTATACCTTGATGTCCATAGATCTGTTGATGAAAAAAAGTCAAACCCTGTAGCCTCTGTAGGCTGACCACCCACGGGATCACAAACTGGTCAACATACAGAGATGGCCAACAGAAGGAACCAGGCCTGCTGTACGGATATGTACACATGGTGCATGTCTGGTCTATGAAAATTAGGTCAACTTAAGTGGGCAATGTAGGGGGGTATCAGCTTAGAGGTGTTCCTGTAGTTTAAAGAGGTTTATTCTGAGCCAAATTCCAGGACCATGACCCAGAGCCACACCAGAGAAGCCTTGAGCAAGTGCATGGGGGGTTAAAGTTTGGTTTTATATATTTCAGGGAGACAGGAATAAAGTTATAAATCTATATATGGGTGGCATAGATAGGTTTGGCCCCAAAAGGTGGGATATCTCAAAGCAGGGGCTTACAGGTGATAGGTGGGTTTAAGGACTGTTTGGTTAAAGAAATGGCGCTTTCTTTAAAGGCTCGGGAGACTTTAAGTTAAGGTAAGGACGTTAGTCACTATGCCCAGACTCCAGTGGTGTGTTGGGGACTTGCAGGTCTGTCTTGCAGAGCCCCAGGCTGCTAAGGTGTCACCAAGGACATCTCCAAGAAGGGAAGGGGTGTGATAAGGCACATCTGACCTCCTTCCTCCCAGTCAGAAGCCCAGCTTTAGGGGATCCCCTTGGGCAAGAGGGGTACATTTAGTCATCTTTGGGGAAGCTGAAGATTTTATTTTAGTTCACAGATCTTAGGAAATCATGACTAACAACCCAAGTTAGGGTTTCTGGGCTCTTGTGCCTGGGAAAGTATCTAGTTAAACAGAGAACAGGACACTGCTGAGGGGGAGGCCAGGTCCTATTAGCAGCAGCTTGAGCAACAGCCGTTTAGTGGGACGGGTTTGTGTTGGGGTGGGGAGGTGGGGGCCTCACATGGGACCTCCAGCTCACCTAGGGACAAAGGCCAGTGCCCCGCCTTGCTGCTGCCTTGAGCAATTGCCACAGCTGGGAAAGAAGGTCAAGGGTGAGGAAGGATAAGGGCAGGTGCTCTGCCCTGGAACTGCTCCACCTTGATCTTGCCCCAAGCCACTGCCACACCTGCGGGAGGAGGAATGCCCTGTTAATCTGCAAAAGAATTTGAGAATTCCCCAGCCAGGCAGCCCAGGCACAGAGGATCTGGATGGTGACCTAGATTAACCTTAGGCTAATTGTCATGTCATTAACTGTGCCTCCAAGTGGTTCTTTGATGACGCTGAACCAACCAGGGGGCCTCATCTAGGCAGTATAAAACAGGACCGTGGACCATAACCAGGGCCTGCTCTCTATCTGTGGCTAATGTTTCTTGCTCTATAAACCTATCTTGCTCTATAAAGTTCACCTTGTGCTCGCCCTGATTTTGCTGTGTCTGGTGAGTCTTTGGCCAAGCACACGCCAAGCATGGAGAACAGACAGCCAACCTAACAGCCTGCTCTTCAGACCCTTGGGGCCTTGCTGCATCCAGGGTGGGCAGAGCCTCTGCTCTCAGCACAGATCCCTGGGGGCTTCACAAACCCCAGCTCCGGCTTGAGCTGCTGCCCGGACTGCTCCCACCTCAGGCACAGGGGCCCTTCACTCTAGGGAAAGGGGAGTTTTGAAACAAAAGACCAGGAGCCACTGAATGCACCGGAAAAACCTGAGCCCTTTGCTGGAAAACAGCAGCTACTCAGAGGTGGACTGTTCAGAAAGAAGAAAACCCTATCATTCCTTTAAGAAAAAGCAGCAGCTTTGCTCAGGCCCAGGGGGCAGCTCCATTGTATGCAAATGTTAGTACCTGTTAGGAGGGGGATGAACCTGCTGGGGAGATAAGCCAGAAAAGTAGCTCTTCAAAGGCACAGGCTGGATTGCAGCATCTGGGAACTGCAGCCCAGGAAAAGAAGTGCAGAGGGGCTTCAGAAAGGGAAAGAGGAGGAACCCCCTCCGTAGAGGGTCTGCTGAGTCCCCCCGGGACAGCCACAGCCCAGGTAATTCATTTACCCCTTACACATCCTGGAACCAGTGCCCTCCCAGGCCCACTGGGCGTGCGGTGGGATCTGGGGCTGCCACGAGCCATGGGCAGCTGAGTCCTGAGAAAAACAGGGAGCCAGAACCAGGACGTTCTCTCCGTGTCCAGTGTGCTGGGCTTCAAAGATGTAGTCCAACAAAAACTCTTAACTCTTTAGTAAGTTTTGTATCAATTACATAATGAAGCAATAGTATTTTAGACATAGGCAGTAGAATGAAATATATTATGGAAGTTAATTTCACCTATGTCTTTTACTTTCTAGAAAATGTGGCTACCAGGAAATTTAAAATGACCCATGTGGTTCTTACTACATTTCTGAGGACAGCACTGGCATGGGGCAATGACCTTGAATGATGGAAGGTGTGAAGGAGGGAATGAATGCTTCTCCTGCAGAGTCAGGCCTGGGGCTGGGCCCTGTGGGCACCACAGAAAGAGGCCTCCTTTTCTAGGTGCCAGCTGGTTCCTCCTGAGACTCAGTTTCCACATCTGCCAACAGGGACGTCAGTCCTACTTGGTGGCCTCTACAGTTGTGAGGATCCAGTGAGATCCTTGTCACCAACGGGCTGGAAAACAATGAAATAAGCATACATGGAGGCCCTCCCTGCTACTTCATTACTGGTGGTTGAGAAGCTGAGGATGGCGGGAGGTGACAATTCTTGAATGTAAGGGACAGGCAGACTGTCAGCAGGTCTGGCGAGGAGTCGGGAGGCTTGGGCTGGAGCGGAGCTGGGCCTGGCACCCTTTCAGCAGGCAGGTCCTTGACGCACTCAGTAGTAACAGCCATGCTATTCCTATCTGGGAGGAGAAGGGTCTGTACTTCCGCCTGCCTGGGGTCTTGGTATTTGTGGGAGAAGGTGGGCTTGGCCGCTTGAAGGAGAGGTGAGGTTTTTGATGATTTGACCGCTACTCGAGCAGGCCCTTTTGGGAGAGGTGCAGCCTGGGGAGAGCCCAAAGTGGCCTGGTGTAGTCCCACTCCCAGCCCTGCTCAGCCAGGAGCAGAGCACTAGCAGGGACACCCTGCAGAGGGATGACCTTGGCCTTGTGGCTTTCAAGTCAGTAAAGATGTTCCTAAGAAAGGCATCCAGGGAGGGGCAAGTGGCCTGGCTCCGGAGCCTTTTCTCAGTGCCTCTGGTGTGGAATCTGGACTCTTGATGCCTGGGGGACTTGTGTCTTGCAGTTGTCTTAGCATGTGCCCTCAGGGGTCTGCCCCTACCAGGCGTCTTCAAACTATGATGGCCCACGGAGGACATTTATCAGGCCCACCAGGTGTTTTTGCCATCACTGCCTATTCTGCTTAGCCGTTGCCTGTCCTTTTAAACTATAGTCCGGCCCTAAAAGATCCTGTCCAAAACAAATGGCGTGGAGGCTAAGTTGGGAGAAGTTTCTTGAGTATTGAGAGCAGAAGAAGCCTCGCAGAGATGGTGACCCTGGAGAGGTGGCAGCGAGCAGGAGAGCATGCACGGGCACGGGGCACAGTGGGGGTCACAGAAAGGCAGGAGAGCATCTCAAGGGTACGGGGCACAGTGGGGCCATAGCAAGGGAGGAGAGCATCGGAAGGGCATGGGGCACAGTGGGGGCCATAGAGAGGCAGGAGAGCATCTCAAGGGCACAGGGCATGGTGGGGGCCACAGTGAGGCAGGAGAGCATCTCAAGGGCACGGGGCACAGTGGGGCCACAGAAAGGCAGGAGAGCATCTCAAGGGCACAGGGCATGGTCGGGGGCCACAGAAAGGCAGGAGAGCATCTCAAGGACATGGGGCACAGTGGGAGCCACAGAAAGGCAGAAGAGCATTGGAAGGGCATGGGGCATGGTGGGGGCCACAGTGAGGCAGGAGAGCATCTCAAGGGCACAGGGCACGGTCGGGGGCCACAGTGAGGCAGGAGAGTATTGTAAAGGCATGGGGCACGGTGGGGGCCATGGAGAGGCAGGAGAGCATCTCAGGGGCACAGGGCATGGTGGGGGCCACAGAGAGGCAGGAGAGCATTGCAAGGGCACAGGGCATAGCAGGGGCCAAGGCTCAGGCATGTTCCGGTGGCAGGGAAGCCTGACTGGGATCAAGATAGAGCTCTGGTCAACACTGCATGGCAAAGAGTGGGGGATCAAGTCGGAACCACAGTGTGGAGTGGGGGCGGGGCCCACACCTCATGCTAAGAAGCGGCATTTAGTGTGGGAGGCATGTGGTCTTTGGATGGGTGGGTAGCACTGTGCTGCCCTGGAGAAGGGATGGTGGAACTGAGAGGAAGCCGGTAGATCCCGGGCTTAATACTGGCATCTCTGGGTCCATCTTGCTTGACCACCTGCACAGAGAGGGGCAAGGGAAGGAGAAGGAACGATATCGTCTGCCATGTTGAATCCGTGTGCAATTAACTCCCAACTCACCCAGATTTTACTTTGCTGAACGGTATGAGGTGAAAAGGTAACTTATTTATTTTTCTCAAATTGTTAACCGGTTGCTCCAATGTTATTTGTCCAATAATTTGTTTTTTCCCTGACGAGTCTAAGGGTCACCTTTACCATGTAGTAAATTCTTATATTTAACAAGGTCCATTTTCTTACTTTGTTTTTCAATCCTCTTGCTCTTTCTATAAGCCACACTCTTGACATCATTATTTATTTATTTTTTTTGAGATGGAGCCTCAAGCTATCCCCCTGGGCAGAGTGCCATGGCATCACAGCTCACAGCAACCTCCAACTCCTGGGCTCAAGCGAGTCTCCTGCCTCTGCCTCCCAAGTAGCTGGGACACAGTAGGTGCCCGCCACAATGCCTGACCATTTTTTGGTTGCAGCCATCATTGTTGTTTGGCGGGCCCCCCGGGCTGGGGATTCGAACCCACCACCTTAGGTGTACGTGGCTGGCGCCCCA
>CAUYQV010196891.1:0-45316 GCA_963574575.1 Galagoides demidoff | reverse complement strand
TTGTCCCTGATATCCAGAAAGGTGAAAGCACCTCTCACATAATAACTCGCCCTGAGTGGCATCTGACTGGGAATGACCTAAATCGTATTCATCCCCAGCTTTCTTAGGACAGACACTAAATATAGAAACCAAAGATTGCAGGAAATAAGGTAGACAAAACAGCATCCCTTGGGTCAGTCATCACTGGTCCCATCATCTGACTTCCTGATGCCCTCATTGTATCATGTTACATACTTCAGCTCCAAAGCTCCATAAGGCAAGGTCAAGGTTGCATGTGTTCTCACCCATCTGTCAGCAGGTGGGTTGAAGAAGGATCTGGCATCTAATGGTGGCAGCAGCACTGGGAGGCAGGTCCTGGTAATGCCTCTTCCTAGAACAAACCTCCAGTGGTAGAGGACTAATCACCCACAGGGAAACCCCAGGTGTTTGAAGGAAGGGATCAGGTCCAGCTAAGCTCTGGTATCATGGGATGACACATCTACCTTCGGAGCTTTGGGTCTCCCTTCTCTGGCGTTCACTTCTGAATTCATCAACTATGCTCAAGGCCAAAGGACATGTCAGTGACTCGGGCAGGCTGACATCTTTGCATTCTTCTAATCCAATATTCTTTAGTAGCTATTCAAGTCTCTCTCTCAAGGGAGAGAACTAGTTTTCCATTCTTAAAAATTACGTTCTTCTTTTTTCATGGTAAATGAAGATTTTCCTGAGAATAGTAAGTCATTCTGATTTCATTTGGAGTTGCATTTTATTTCAGAGTTTTTTCTTCATCTGTACCTGTGTAGTACTAGTCACTCACACTGAGTTAAGGAAGAGGTAAATAACATGAGTACACTTCCTAAGGCTTCTTCCAAATGCATCAAAGTTCCTTTTTTAAATTTTATTTATTATTATTATTTTATTAAATCATAGCTGTGTACATTAATATAATTATGGGGTATATAGAAACAAAGTTCCTCTTACTAGCCACCGAAAGGCCAAGTTCCCCAGGAAACAAACTCTGAGATTTGCATACCAGGAGCTTATTGGAGAACGCACTCAGAAATAACACTGACAGGGCATGAGGAAGGGAGGACCGGGAAGAAAGAAAAATTGACCTGTGATCCACCTACAGGAAGTGCCTGGGCCAGTCCTATGAAGAGACCCAGAGGGAGAACAATCTTTCAGAATTATTCCATCTAGGATAAGGTCCCACATCAACCAGTTGGTGGGTGTGGGCTGCCCCCATAAAGGGAGTATAACCTGGAACTGTGCGATTCCCCTCAAGTGGAAGGTAGTTCTTGAAGAGTGACTCAGCTGGGCCATCAGTAACTTGCATTCCCGCCTGCTGGAAAATGAGCCCTGTCCTGAAGGGGAGTCTGGGTGGGACCACATAGCATCCACCACATTCTATTCTTCCACATCTTTCTTCCCACTTATGGTGAGCTCCTCTGTCTGAATATGGCTGTTCCCCAGTTATGACTGGTCTCTCTTCCTAGAGAAACATGCAGGATAAAGGTTTCATCGGGGACAAATTATGACTGCCACCACTGCAGCTGTTTTTGAAACTGCAGTTTGTGTTTCTCTTCTCTCTCCTTTACTACCTATTCTGACTATCTCTTATTCTTGATTCATACTCTTTTTTGATCTTGACAACTTCACCAGTGGGGTAATCAATACTCTCAGCCTTAAAGGATTTGAGCATCTGGTTGACACACCCTTCTCACACCAGGGTGTTGGTCTAAGGATAGTCAGTCCTCCACCCCACAAGCTCAGTGTCCTCAGAGTCAGCCAAGCTCAGATTGCTTTTTGGATGATCAGTTAATTAGGACAGAATAGTGACTCTGTTCCTTATCGGTTGGTCTTTTGGTGCAAGGGTCTCAAAGTGATTTTCTGGCATCCAAGATATATAGCTGAGTGGGATATCCACCGTGTCCTCAGGGGTATATCACTGAGAAGGTAGAAGTGCTCCCTCTCCATGCCTCAGAAATTTCAAACCTACAGAGCTTAGAGTTGTGGGAGCAACAAATTCCCCAAGGTGTCACTAGAAATGATCATGGCAGGGCCATCCCTACTTCCACCCCATGGTTGCCAGATCAGCAGTCCTCATGGCAGCACCACCTAACAGGTGTTGATACCCCAGTCTAGAGGACAGCCCCCTTTCTGGCAGGGTATCATTCTAATCCAGTACCTCATCATGGCCTACACAGTCATTATTATATCACTCTTTCAGGCCATCATGTTTTATGGCTTACTAGAGGAAACAGGGATTCCACGACCACATTCTCTTTTACTGTGAAGTGGGTCCCTTGATCTGATGCAATAGTATGGATCAAACTATCCAAGCTCTCAATGCTTCTGGATAAAACCCTGTGAGCAGAGAAAGGCAAACCTATACCCAAAATATTAGTCTATTCCTGTAAAAGTGTATAACTTCCATTTCCAGGGTGGAAGTGGCCCAATCAAATCAAATTCCTGCCAAGTAGCTAGTTGGTTTCCTCGAACAATAATGCTGTCTCTCCAGATCCTTTATCCCTAATTGTTCCCTTTCCAGCCCTTGGCTAACCAGCCAAGCACCACAAACACCTTTTATGACTACATATTCCTCTAGTATCATACAGATACTACTGGATCAT
This sequence comes from Galagoides demidoff, assembly GCA_963574575.1. Taxonomy (NCBI): domain Eukaryota; kingdom Metazoa; phylum Chordata; class Mammalia; order Primates; family Galagidae; genus Galagoides; species Galagoides demidoff. Next base: position 42,704 of record CAUYQV010196891.1, on the reverse strand, counting down.
ATACTGTGATCAAGACTGAACCTGCTACAGGGCCTTCTCCTGGCTGTCCTGTGTGCCACTCAAAGCTAATCACTTTTTCTATTACTTAGTCAGTCAATTGGAGCATATGGTAAGGAACTAACCTGGTGCTTTTCAAACTACCAAGTATCACCATGCCAATTCAGGGACCAAAGGTAAATGAGCCCCTGGTATGGACCCAGAAGTGCTGTGAGACAGAAGGCCTGGGCCAAAATTCCCGTCATTACTTGGTCCTCTTATGATCCCACTCTATCCTGTCAATTCAAATTAAAGTCCTTAAAATGCTTTTATTTCCCTCTGCCTTCAAGGTATGAAGATTTGAATAAATGGCCATAGTTGCATTTGAAGAAGCCTCAGTACTTGCCATGGTGTCACAGGATCCTTCCTTGTGAGGACCCATCCTCTCTCTTTTCAGTGGGTTCTTCATTGAAAAACCAATCAAAGGATGAGGAAATTTCACTGGAGTTTGTGCTTCCTGGTCTACTGATCATCCATCCTTGTTTTCTTTTGTCGTGTAAACTGAGTAACACCCCGTTGACTCCTGTTTGCCCTGCCTGTCTTAGTTTATTTTAGAGGCTGGGAAGTCCAAGGTTGAGGACTCTACGTCCAGTTAAGGGATTTCTCCCTACATGATCCCATGGCAGAGGGCAGAAGGGCCAAAGAGCACCAACAAGGCACTACTCTTCCTGAGGGCAGAGCACTCGTGACCTAAGCTCCTCTGGAAGGTCCCACTGCTCAACAGCACTGGATCAGGCATTAGGTTCCAACACCTGAACTTTGGGGAACACATTCAAGCCACGGCACTTCCCCAGAGAACACCATGCTCTATTCACCATCTTTATAGTTCTTCTTAGGTCACACCCCCTGGTTCCACTAGGACCTTGCTCCTCAATGTAATAAATGCAACCTCTTCACTTCTGCCCCTTTAGCACATGAGCTGGCATCTATTATTACAGAATCCTATTGCCCACATGGTTTTTAGGTTTCAATTCTGTAACAGCATCTTTCCCACCAGCGCTGGTCTGCAGAGAACACCCCCTCTTTGTACTTCTTAAGAATGCTGGTGCCCTTCTCATTAGCACATTGATTCTTATCTTGATAAATGAAGTGTCCTCAGGTCTTCTCACTGAAGTAGCCCATCAGAAGGTGTTTCTAACCCTATATGATATATTCATTATGCAGGTCAATTCCCTAGGACCTTTTATTGTTACTGTTTTTTTATTATTTTAATTGATAAATAATTATTTATCATTACGGAGTACAGTGCGATGTTTCAATGTATATTTACCTGGTGGAATGATTAAATAGATCTAATTAACAAACCCATCACCTCACATGCTTTATTAAGTTATAAAGTTTAAATGTTCTCTCCAGGACTCTAAAAAATCATTATGGGTACACAATTGTTGTGTATCTTTATAGGACACATGTGATGTTTTGATACGATGTACAATGTGAATTAACGAGATCACCATAATTGGCATCTTAACCATCTCTAGTTTATATCCCCCTTCCTGATGCCCTTTCCAGCCTCTGCTAGACATCACTGGCTATCTCTGTCTCTGAGATCAATTGTTTTTAATATTTAGCTCCCATCTAAGAGTGAGAACATGCAAGATTTGTCTTTCTGTGCTTGGCTTATATCACTTAACATATGATCTCCAGGTTGTTGCAAGTGGCAGAATTGATTCTTTGTGTGGCTATGCAATATTCCATTGTGTGTATGTACCATGATTTCTTCATCCATTCTTTCATGGATGGACACTTAGGTTGATTCCAAATCTTGGCTACTGTGAATAGTGCTGCAATGGATATGGGATTGCAGATATCTTGATCTCTGCCTCTTCATAAGATTTCAGTGTTTCTGCTTCACTTCATGTCAGCCAACGCTTTTTCCACACTTTTAAGGGCCAGCCTAGCTTTTGATTAACACTTCCTGGGGCCTTCCCAGTGTTACATCTTGTATCATGAGAGAGTTTTCCCATCATAATAAACTCTTCCTAATCAAACTTTGAATCCCTCCAACTTGACCCAGTGCCCTCAGACTCCTGTCCTATATGCTTTTCCCAAAAGTTGGTTTGTACCTGGGCTTCCTACCTGAGGATTAAGTACTACTATCATATCAATAACTGTTGTCAAGATTTGTGTTTTGTCCTACCTTCTCCTCCAAACCCTCAGAATCCAGTACTATGCATTCTCTCCTTGTCCTGCCAGGATATGTTGCTAGTTCTTACAGTTCTCTGGGTAAGGAACCCTTTTCTCCTTTAATAGACCCAGCATATTCCCAGTTGGCTTATGTAGTAATTGATCTGATAACCAGAAGAAATGTGGAGATAGAATGGTTACATGTTGTCTTGCAGAATAGAATCCTCTGTATTTTATTCAAGCAATTGAGAAAAGCATAAGCTTTGCTAGGGAGTAGAAGTCTACTACTATAGGCTCAGAATGTTCTCAGGATACCAGAGATCATTGAGTATATAAACTTAAATGTATTTATTCTAAGACACAGGGCCCCACTTCTTCAAATCAGAACACAAAAGCTGGCATAGAAAATTAGTCATAACAAGGAATCCAAACTTCCCTGACTCTTGGCTACAATAATTAATGTGGGGGCACAATGTGCAAGTTTTTATCCTTTTGGCTGTAGAAGATGAGAAACTCTTTATATGCTGCCAAAGAGGCTGTTATGGGCTGAATTGTATCTTTTGAAGTCCTAACCCACAGTACCTCAGAAAATAACTGGACTTGGAGATAGGGTGCTCAAAGTGGTAATTATGTTAGATGAGATCACTGGGGGCCCTAATGCAATATGACTGGTGTCTCTAGAGGGAGAAGAAATTTGGATACAGACATGGTTAGAAGGAGAACACCACGTAAACATGAAGAAGGCCATCTACTTGTAGAGGACAGAGGTTGGGACAGACCTTTCATGGACCCAGAAAGAACCAATCTGCCAAGACCTTGATTTTAAGCTTCCAGCCTCTAGAACTGTGACAAAATACATTTCTGTTGTGTAACCCACTCAATCTGTGGGACTACGTTATGGAAGTCATAGCAAACAAATGCACAAGGCTTGGCTTCCATGCTTAGCCTTGGGCATGCAATTCATCATTTTTAGCCTTTTACTACCCTCCAGTGCATCAGTGGCTCCCAGCAACTGTCACCCAGTCCCATAGTCCTTATAACTGTTTCTCCTAAACCTCACAAACGCAATTGCTCCTGCTGGGGGGTGGTGACCAAATTCCAATCCTATTTTAAAGGACCACTTATGTTGTCAACTCCCATAGATAAAGTTCCACAGGGGAAAAAAATATGAAACTCTGAGATTAGTATGAAGGAGTTTTACCAGAAAGTGCTCTTGGGAACAACATATGTGAATAATGAAGCATGAGAATTGGGTGTGGGAAGTAGTTGGACTAGGATGTAGTTGCAACAGTAGCTTCTGGAACTAAAAAGCTGAGACAAAGGAGCCAGATTTTGTGCCCTTGCATGGACCAGGCTTTGGATTCTGGCCACCCCCCAAAGTAGAGGATACCTTTGGGAGAAGTAGCTTCCCTCTGTCAAGGGCAATCCTACAGAGTCAATCAAAGGTGGCAGGGAGGGCTTTGACAGTGCCTTGGTGCATCATTGCATCTGCCAGTCTCACTCATGACCAGGCCACTTTTCTTACTATACTTCTAAACAAAAAATATTTACACCACTGTTTTTTTCCATAATAGAACTTTATGACTTATGAGAACTGCTTGATGGTCCTGAGCCTTAGGATCACAAAGACCTATGCACTTTACATAGAACAGGAATGGAAATTACTCCTACCAAAGGAGTCACACTGCCAACCTCAAAGATGATCAGAGGAATATTACTACAGAGGAAACAAAGAAAAAGGACAGACAGAGGGAAGGAAACATGTGGTCACGCCACAATCTCTGTACAGGCTATCATGGGGAAATATGGCACCATTTTTTTTTTTTTTGAGACAGAGCCTCAAGCTATCCCCCTGGGTAGAGTGCCATGGCATTGCAGCTCATAGCAACCTCCAACTCCTGGGCTCAAGTGAGTCTCCTGCCTCCACCTCCCAAGTAGCTGGGACCACAGGCGCCCGCTACAACGCCCGGCCATTTTTTGGTTGCAGCCATCATTGTTGTTTGGCGGGCCCGGGCTGGGGATTCGAACCCGCTACCTTAGGTGTACATGGCTGGTGCCTTAGCCGATTGAGCCACAGGCGCCGAGCCACCCTTTTTTTTTTAAATTTTTTTTCCTGTAATGGTTTAGGGTACCTAAAAGATTAGTACATTGAGCAGCTGCCTTGCTTACCCAGCCCCTACCCTGAGTTTGGATCCTCCCTCCACAAGTGGGTGTCTGCTCTGCTGTGAGCTTGGCTTCAACATCTTCCATTTCTACACCTAGCATTACTTACACTTCTTTTTTGAAGGCGTCAAGAAAGCAATGGATAGAAGTGATTGATATCAACACTATTTCCACTTTTGAGAATTTAGAGGTATTATAATTTTTTTAAGCACTCAATATTTTTCCTTCATTTCCAAGACAAAACACGGCTCCCTAAAACCCCTGTAATCAGTATGCCCCCCTCAAAACTGTCCTCTAAAGTTGTTTAGAGTTGTTTATTTGTCAATTTACCTGTTGTAAGGCTTCACAATATTTTAAATTCTTCATATTCCACACCTTCATTAGACCTGAGTGAATCTACAAAAATTACAATCTGGCAACAATCCCAAATTCTTCTAACCTTTGACTCAATTTTATTATTTCTTAATATTATTATTATCATTATTTTGAGACAGAGCCTAACTCTGTTGACCTGGGTAGAGTGCCATGGTATCATCATAACTCACAGCAACCTCTAACTCCTGGGCTCAAGTGATCCTCTTGTTCAGTCTCCCAAATACCTGGGACTACCAGCACTTTCCACAATGCCCAGGTAATTTTTCTGTTTTTAATAGCAACAGTGTCTCTCTCTTGTTCAGTCTGATCTCAAACTCCCAAGCTCAAGCAGTCCCTCCACCTTGGCCTCCCAGAGTGTGAGGATCACAGGCGTGAGCCACCACACACAGCCCAATTTTATTATTTTTGACTCAACTTGCCTGCAGTAAGCAGAACATTGTCTGCCACAATATCTCAATTCTTCCAAAAAACTAAGATCAACTTCACTGCATATATATACTTTTTTTCCTCAGGAATAATAAGTGCCACAGATACTTGCAGTAAATTGTTAGACCTTAGAAGAAGGGTCAGTGTTTCTAATTTCTGTAGTAGCAATATGCAGAGCATAATTTTGTTTTAATATGCTAGAAGATAATTGATTCTAATCCAAAAATTATGCCATTATGTTTTTGTGCTTCTCATAGCATGCACTTAATAGAAAAGTGCTTCATTTCAGCTCTTTTGGAGGCTGTGGCAGAGTACAAAATGTTTTTTACAAGATCTATAAATTGTCAGGCAAAAACACTTCTCTTGCTGTCGGAAGCAAAGATTATTTTTAAAAATGTCTTATCAAAATGTGTCTCTTCTTCAGCACCAGTACCAACATAAATATAAGATACAATTGCATCAACTACAATAGAATGTCCTGAGTTATTCGTTCCTTCACCAAACATTTAATGAACAACACTTTGCCAGACAGGATGACCAAAGTGATAAAAAGACAACTAGGGTTCATATGCTCACTGTCAGAAGCTCACCATGTGGCGAAAGGGAAAGGCATATTGAATAGTACAAGAGGCTTTCAATAGGCATGATCACTGTCTTAGCTATGAACCTTTTGACAAGAATCAGAAAAGATGAACAGAAGTATTGTATGTCAGAAAATTTTACATTAAGATTCTATTTAATCTCCACTACAACTCCATGAAATAGGCATTTTCATTTTCATTAAGTTTACCTGACATCATGTGGCTAGTTAAATGGGTTAAATCAACCTTTCGTTATAATCTCTGATCTTTGTACAATATTAGGGGTTGGCAAACTACAACCTGTAGGCCAAAGTGGATCAACTGCCTATTTTTATAAATAAAGTTTTGTTGGAACATAGTCATGCCCATTTGTTTACATATTGTCTATGGCTACAGTTCACACCACAATAGCAAGTTGAACAGTCATATTATATATAGACCATTTCACTCATAGGACTAAAGATACTATCTAGCCATTTATAGAAAAGTTTTTTTTTTTTTATTTCTGCATTATACCACACCACAGTGGGTCTCAAATAAGCGCAATTTTGGCAATGGCTGAAGATATTTTTTGGTTGTCTCAACTTAGGCTTGCTACTGGCATGTTTATGGGTGGAGACTAGAATGCTGCTAAATGTTGTCTGCTACACAGGACATCCCCTCATGACAGAGAATTATCCAGCCCCAGATTTCAATAGTGGTGCATTTGTAAATCTTGCCATTCTAAATCCCCCATCTGGTGAAATTTGCATAGTCCCATTGCACAACTTCATGAAAAGTACCATTTTAATGCTTTGGAACTTGCTAAATATTTGGAATTTTTATTAGATCTCATTATTAAATATATTAGTGAGTTAAATATCAACAAGAAATTTCAAAATATTTGCTTCTTCCAAAAAGTAAATTTGCTGACTATATATTCGGTATTATTGCATTATTCAAATATAAGCCATAAAACAGACCATCTGCAGATGTTTGGGTAAAGATGGACAACTGGACATAATTATCTATTTTTACACACTCCCTCAAAAGCTAATTACAATGACAGTAATGAGATCTTTTTGAAGTTATAACTTGTAGGAATAGGAATGACACCAGAGAAGATCATGGCAATACCTTGGAAGCTTGGATGCAAATGGATTAGTGGTAAATGACAGGTGACCTCAGAAACTGAGTCCCAAGACAGCAGCAAGGAAAAGCTGAGAACTAACTAGATTTTGTCCAAAGAATTTCCCCAAACCCTAGGAACTAGGAAAACAAGTCCTTTGGAAGGAGGGCTAAAGCTAATGGTGAAAGTGCAAAGGATTGAAGTTTAGATAAAGGAACAAACAGAGGTTCAGGCCCCCTGCCTGACTGTGAGCAAATGGGTCACTCTCTGTCTCCCTTCCCGCAGAGAGGTAAACACAGAGGTTCTCTGGAGTTGGGGACACCAGACCATGATCAGTCAGGTGCTTAGCTCTGTACTGAGAACAGAGGAATGGGGGAACAATTGCAGGCTGGATGTTGAGACTCTACCCACAACTCTAAACCTTACTGTCACTCAACTCCCAGAATGTTGGCAGAGATAGGGAAAGAATACTGCAAACACTGAACAAAAACAGGGACATGTTTGTAAAATTCATGAAGAAAGAAAGAAAAGAAAAAGAAAACTTGAAAGCAAAAATGAAAAATGTAATAAATGACTTGAAAAATAATGTTGAAGAAATCTTCCAGCATAATATTACATAGCAAAGGAAAAAGACACACAAACAAAAACAAAGAGGCAAGTTAACGGGGCTCAATATCTGAATGATAAAAATTCCAGAGAGAGGACATAGACACAGCAGTGAGGAAAAATCAGCAATAACACAGTTTAAGAGAGGGAATGCTTAGGACGAATTTATACATTTCAGATGGAGATAAAGAGATGATCTAAAAAGCCTCCAGAAAGGGTAAAAATAAAATTAGATAAAAAGATCAAAAATGGCTTTTAAATTTATCAACAGCTGAAAGATAGAAGGTAATAGAGCAATGCCTTCAGGATTCTAAAGGAAATTGTTTCCAACCTTGAATTCCATATAAAGCCAGATCCCCTTCAGTTGTCAAGATCAAACAAATATATTTTTGGACATCAAAGTCACAAAAAATTTACTTCCCATGTTTTCTGTCTTAGGAAGCACCCTTCCTCCAATACAACATGGAACAAAACCAAGAAAGTCTTAGCCCAAGTTGCCCAAAAAGCAGAGCCTGAGACAAGAAGTGTGATCGTAAGAGGTGTGACTAGGGAGCAAGAGTGAGTGCAGGGGCCCAAGTTAGGACAAGAGGAAGAGGAGCTTCTCAGGAGATCTATCCAGAAAATCATGACCTGTTTGCCTTTTAGTTCCTGTCTGATGCTCATCAAAGTTTCCCCTGACAAAGCCAACTCTGCACCCTCCCAGCTGGCACCTGCATAAACACCAAGGGGTTTCAGCAGTATCTCAGGACCAGATGCAGGAGGTGTGTGGTGCAGGCCCAAGCTGAGCAGCTTCCAGGATGCTCCTTTGTGAAGCCTTCAGAGTCCTCGCAGAACTGATTCTTGAAAAAGAATCTGAAGTGGTGCGAGAAGGGTGTGGTAATGTTGGGCTACCTAATATTTCCTGTTATCTTTTCTTTCTAAACATAACATTTTTCCACACCCCTGTAATTAGGTATGGCCATGTGATTTAGCGAAGTCAATGATTTGGTTTGGCTATTTCCAGACTGAAACACTCACAAGTGGGTGCGCAATTTTCCACGCCCTCGTCCCCTGCCTCCAAACTCCCAGAAATACATGTCTGTGTGGGAGCCCCACATCATAAGATAACCTGGGATTCTGACCCAAAACAGCTGCTCCGGAAAGGCATCCAGAGTCATCTGGGTCTGCAGTGAGCTTTATGCAAGAGGTGAATGACTTTTGTCATGTGAAGGGACTTAGAATTTTGTACTAGACTCACGTGAGCTAGAGAAAAAGAGAAAATTTGCCATAGGAAAAAGATAACTTCAATATCCATATAACAGTTAAAAGATATCTTGGAATGATAGAAGGCAGGAGCCAGAAAGAGCAGCCTGTTCACAGGGGGGAAAGTCAGAAGGCGCCAGGACAGATCCCTCCAGGAAGAAGGAATGGAGAGACGATGATCCAATGAGTCTGAACTCTGGGTAAGAGTAACACAAAAGGCAAAGACTGTGAGGTTAAATTCTTTACCAATACAAAGAAGACTAAAATATATGAAAGCAAGATGCTTGCTAACTATAAGGGAAGACTTTTATAATAAAAGAAGAGTTATAATTTGCTATGGGCCTCTGCTACAAACAGAATTCACTCTGTCATTAGTCAGTAAACCCTGGACATTGGTCTAAGAAGAACATAACTCTATTAGGAAATGGTAGCGCGAAAAATGTATTTGTGGCGGAAGTGGGTGGGGCAGGATAATTTTTTTTTAATTTTTAATTAATTTTCCAGAATGTGAAGTAAATATAAATGAAACTGACTGAAATTGAAAGAAAATAAAAAACTCAAAATTGTTATTTGGAGATATGAAAATAAAGACCAAAATATTGATTAGGAAGAAGAGTTGAAAGTGTTTGCCTCTAAAGTGGGAAGAGGTGAAGATAGCAGAGCGCTGTGTTCTGAAATAAATATTGTAGCGTTATTTGACTGAGAACTATTTTCACATATAATAATACATTCTTTTGCTAAGATTTTGTGTTTTGAAGGCTCCCAGTTCATCTTTCTCCTCCTCATTCACTGCCATGTGTTCAGGAAAGGATTATTAATATTTAATGTAATTATTACATATTCACATCTGCACAGCATGGGCTGGAATGACGCCCACACCTGTAAAGTGATAGGACAGCTATACTATTCCAAGGTCCCAGAGTTGGCAAATATCCAGGCCGAATTGTAAACCCACACCCTTCCCGCCAGAAAGCATGGCCCCTAGTAGGTCAGGGTTGTGGAAAGCAGAAATGGTGAAGGACCCCAGAGATGAGGATTTGAGTCAAAACCTCAACACCAAGCTAACCTAAGTGGTTTTGACTAGAACTGAATGTTCTGTCTTCATAATTAATTAAAGACTCTTTAAAAAATTAAAGAGCTATTAATCAGGATAGTGAACAAGTATACAAAGAACATGGGTGGAAATGTGGGGGCAAAGTACGTGGCATTTTCTATCACTGCATGAAAAGCTTGTTCTAATCCATCCTGAAGAGCTTTGAAGTACCCAGAAGGTACCAGGCATCAAATAGGACACCAGAGTCCGAGATAAACATGCCACTGCCTTTGGCCTTCTTGCTGCCCTCTCCTTGAAGTTCTTACTTCAGCTGTGATTTTATATTCATGGATAATCTTTTTGTTTACTGCTGGGAAGAACTTCTGGTTTGACCCACTGTTACACTTCAAATATAGTGGTTCATACCTGATTATTTAATGAATGAACAAGTGAATGAGTAAATAAATAAGAGGATAAATGGTCAGCCATGAACTTGGGTTGGATGGACAATGAATAGGATAGGGAGAATGCCAGTCAGACTACTTTCTGTCATTTCCACCTCCATCTCAGTCCTGTGATGGTTTTCTACTTGTCTCATAAGACATTTACTTTTCCCTGTGACAAAAATGGTTAGCTTTGGAGATAGTGACCATAGGTCAGCCTTCAGAATCCATCAGAGCACCCATCATAGACTGGGAAAGACAGAGACTCAGCACACACTTTGTTAATCCATATAGCCCAAGCTGGCGGCTCTTACCGACGCATCTGAGCATGGGAGTTACCCCATGATATGTGGTTACATATGCATTATTGTCTACTTATCCAACCCCATCTCACACCACAAGAAACACTGGGAAGATCAAAAATAGTTCTGCCACACTTATGTAGAGAGGATTCAGTGTATGACAAATTCTCCTAAATACATTAATTTATTCCTTTTTATCCTTGTTTACTCAATAAATACTTATGTATAGGTATTGTGTATATAAACACCTATTGTATTAAAAAGCTACATGAGGTTTTTTTCGACTCAACAAACACCTACTAAGTTGACAAATATCTATATGAATCCAGTACCATACTCTAAGATAACCAGCACTGGGGTCACATGCTATCTTCAGAAGATTGCAGTAAAGCGTATGGTTAATGTTGGGCATAGAACCTCTATTAACAATAAAATAATTCATCACAAAGTAATCTTCTCCTCTACTTGCTTCCCCAAAGAGAATTCATTTACTTATGTATTTTATTATTACATGGCAGCATGTCACCATGAAATATAAAGATCCCTAGAGAAAATTCATCACAGGTAGTTTCCTCTTTTGCCTTTCAAGATTTTCCAACCTTAAATGACCTGTATACCTTGCATATAACTTGGCAACCTGACTAACATCTGTTAAACAACTGATAGAAAAAGAAGACTAATCCATCCTCTTTTCTTCAATCATGTAAAAGCAGTAAATATTGGGGAAAAAATTGTTTCTGCTGTGACCGGCACTCATGAAAGCTTCGTGAGTCATTAACATAACCAGCTGCTTCTCTAAGAACAGGTAGGGATTACACAGGAGAGTTCCGCTGTCTATAATAGTCCAACAAGCATCGGAGAGTGGCTACTATGAGTCAAACATCATACTAGATGTTGGAGGCAAAAAAGAAAAGAAAAAATGTTCTTTCCTCTAAGGAGCTTCCTCTCTAAGAGAAAGGATCGACAGGTAAACAATTACCATGGAAAGTGACCAGAGCTGTAGTAGCTGTAGGTTAAGTTCTGTACAGAAGTTACTCTACTCCGGTCTGAAGTGATCATTGAAATGGGTCTTCAAGGATAAGTGGGACTTTCTAGGAAAAGAAAAGATTGGAGTGGAAAGATTGCTGTTTCGAGCAGTGGAAACAGCACATGCAAAGGTTCAAAGTCTGGCCGAGAGCTTTGAGTATTACCAAATGAATTATATGTGAGGACAGTGGAAATGGAGATGATGATGCTGAAAAGGAAAGTTACAGCTAAACAGTGAATAGCTTCTTTTCATGGTAACTTAACATGGAACTTATAAAAGTGGGTTCACTGTACACCTATAGGTATTAGGAAACTTTTTAGCAGGAAGGAAGAAAGAAAAGAAGGAAGGGAGGGAGGAAGGCAGGGAGGGAGGGGAAACTTAAAATCTAACTCTCAAATAAACAATTATGTCCTAATGTTACTATTTCTTTGTAATTGTTTTAAAAGAAAGAATTCTATAGTGAATTATAGTGAATTACTTAGTTCTCTACTAATAACTACTTTAAATGCTAAAGTGATTCAACTTTTAAGAGCACAAATTAAATTATCTGTGGTTTCACTTCATATGATCATATTACCACTGAGTTATTAAGGGAAAAAAGACTTGAGAGGGCATAAAATTAACCATCACTACATCTTTGCCATTTGGGAATTTAGTCTCAAGCTGAGTTTCTGTTGTAAGTTTTAGCAAAACCTTTGTTCTTCTGTGAACTTAAAAATACAATGAGGGTTCTGAAACTGGCCAACGGGAACAAGTATGGGCAGCAACACATTGCCCCTCTTTCCCAGAGTCTTCAAAACCAAGAGCTTCCTGTCCTGAAAGTCTATCCCAAGCCAATCATGATATAACAAAACAGATCACTTCCAATCAAAATTGTAAACTTCTTGCATGCACATTAAGAGAATTACACCATCAAGAGAATGAAAAGATAAGCCCCTGACCAGGAGAAAATATTTGCAAAAGACATACCTGATAACGGACTGTTATATAAAACACTGTATAAAAAGAACTCGTAAAACTTAACAGTTTTAGGAAAACAATCTGTTTAAAAGGAGGGGCCAAAGATCTGAGTAAACACCTCAGCAAAGAAGATATGCAAATTGAAAATACGCATAGGAAAAAATGTCTAACACACGCCATTAGGGGATTGCAAATTAAAACAAGATGCCACTACCCACCTTTCGGAATGGCTGAAATCTGAAAAACTGACAATGCTGAAGATGTGTGGAACAACAGGAACTCTCCTTTGTTGCCTTTGGTAATGAAAATGGTACCACAACTTTGGGAGAGGGTTTGGCAGTGTCTTAGAAAACGAAACACCCTTTTACTATACAACCCAGCTCTCACCATACCAATACAGTTCCTAGGTGTTCACCTGATTAGGTTGAAAATGCACATCCATACAGAAGCCTGCACACAAACGATGACAGTATCTTGACTCATCATCATAGCCAAAAACTACAGGCAATCAAGATGTCCTTCAATAGAGGAATGGATAAACAGATTAAGGTACATCCTTAAAATAGATTATTATTCAGCACTAAAAAGGGAATGGGCTATTAAGCCATGAACAATGGTGAATCTTAAATGCATATTGCTACATGAATTAAGCCAGTCTGGCAAGGCTAGATGCTGTACCATTTCAACTCTATGACCTTCAGGAAAAGGCAAAACTATGGAGACAGTAAAAACCAGTTGCCAGGGGTTAGTGGGGGGAAAGAGACCAAAGGGCGGAGCACAAAAGATTTTTAGGATGGGAAAACTTTTCTGCATAATGTTATGGGGGTAGATACATGTCACTGTGACTTAGTTAATAAATAGCTAATAACAATGTATCATTATGGACTCATTAATAGTAACAAATCGTCACATTAATATAATATGTTAATAATGGGACAAACTGTGTGTGTTGTGTAAAAGGGCTGTTATGACAGATCTCCACACTGCTCAATTTTTCTATATATTTGAAGCTATTCTAAAAAGTAAAGTCTATTAATTTTTTAAAAGTCAAGGAAAATTGAAAAAATAATTAAAGAAAACTTATTTTTAGTTCGAACACAACTTGAAACTTATTCCTTATAAGGTGGAAGTGAGCCTAAAAATAGTTTGCACCAGCTCATGCTAGCTTACATTAAAAACCCCCAACCACTACAAAATAGGTGATAAGATAGCAGAGGGTCTTAGGCTGAGGGCCTTGTCACATGGAACCCTGCCACCTTGGGTGCTGTCCGTCACATGGCTTGATGGGAGGACTACAAAAACAAGAACAGAAATCCAAACCAAAATATACAAGAACTCATAACCTTGGCTGAGTGCATGGACTCAGTGGTTAGGGCACTGGCCACATGCACTGGGACTGATGGTTTCGAATCCAGCCCAGGCCTGCTAAAGAAACAAACAAACAAAAACATAGCCAGGCATTGTGGTGGGCACCTATAGTCCCAGCTACTAGGGAAGCTGACACAAGAGAATCACTTGAGCGCAAGAGTTTGAGATTGCTGTGAGCTATGATACCATGACACTCTACCTAGGGTGATATAGTGAGACTCTGTCTCAATGAAGAAAAAAAAAAAGAATTTACATCCTTGAAGAGGAGCTTCATATCTGTGAGAAACAACTTTCAGCCCTTCAGATGAAGCTCTGACTTGGGTTTTACTGCAACAAAATGGGTAGGCAGCATACGCAGGGGGCTTGTATTTTTTGTATTAAATGGTAATAATCACTTCAAACATGTTTCATGTGTGCCACCTACATGTCAAGTGCCATTCTATGTTTTTTTTTTTTTAAACAAAGCATTTTTATCATCCCTATTTCACAAAAAGGATTGGACACAGAACAGTTTCAAGGCTAGTAAGTGACAGACCAGGATTCAAGCCTGGGAGGCTAACCTGCCTCTTCATTATTTACAGATGATGTGGAACAGTGAAGGGAGGTATGAAGAAACATTTTGAAAGGTCATAACATTTGAAAGGCAAAAAAAAAAAAAAAAGAAGTTACCAGATAATTATTGCTCTATCTCATCTAAGCCCACTCTCCCCAGTACAACTCTTTACCATCTGGTTCATTCACAGATTTTAATGAATGTTACTAGATCAAATTTTAGAGTGCTATAGTCCATCTGCTATAACTGGGGCAGTGGAAATACAACGTTAGCATTCCACTAGTCAACAACCAAGACTTACTGTTCAATTCCTACCTCGAGTCTACAAGTCATAATCATTGATGTCTCCATGACAACAAATCTAATTTTAAAAAGAGATTGGCAATATGCAGATCTGTATATAGGCAATTTCTGACACGTGAATTTACTAAGTATGTGGTGTGTGTGAAGCCTGTATGCACAATGTAGATGCGAGGGGGGAAATAAAAATGAATATGGATTATTTCTGCCTCCAAGGAGTTTGTGATCCAGTTGGAGAGGCAGGCATACAGCAAATATAATAAAAGTCAGAAGGAAATAGGCACTACTAATTGAGGCATAAGCAGTCTGGTGTGGGAGCTCAGAGGAGCGGGGATGGGCAATACGTGGTGAACCGGTTATCCAACTTGCTCCCAGCACTTAACTACCGCAGCCTTCTCTGTGACTGAAAGTTCTGCTGTCAATTTGGAAAGCAAAGGAGAAAGCACATGAGAGACCATGAAACCAGAGAGGCCATGAACACCACTGGCAGTCAGTTGCTGAAGCCACAGTAGAAGGGCCAGACATGACACACTCCTTCCACTGGGTTCGCCGGTTAATCACCTGCGAGTTGAGTTTCTGTGGGAGGCTGGCACTGAGAGGGCTCCTTCCTCATGTTGGAAACTGGGTGGAATGGAGAGGAGAATGTCAGGAAAAACCAGCCAGGGTTCACCAAGTATTCCGCTTGATACAGTGAACAAACATATCAGGCCCAGACCTTTGCAATAGATTTTATGCTGCTTTTCAACAGTAAGATCAGCACATTTATCTAAATTCAAAGAAATAACTAATTTCCAATTACCGTCTGCCGATCAAAAGTGCCCCAGGCATTTAGAGCAATGCTTAATGTGTGAGAAAAAAAAAAAGCACCTGGAAATCTTGCTGAAATGCAGATTCTGATTCAGTGATCTAGAGCTGGAAGATTCTGGATTTCTATTAGCAATGAGCCCCTGAAAGACGCCCATGTTGCTGATTCATGGACCACATTTTGAGTAGCAAGGAATTAGCAAAAACTCTTGAGTATATACTGAGTACAGCACCTGTTCATCATAAGGGCACAGTTGTGGCCCCACTTGCTGATGGAATGACTGAAAGACTGAATAAGGGAGAAAATTTTTGAAAGTAGATCTCAATTGATTACTTATTAAGAAGAATGTATTCTATTCCGCTGTACAAAGTAAAATATTTTTACATGATAAAAAGCATGCTTCAAATACATGTATATTTTGTGCTCCATGCCATCAGCGTATCTCAAAGAATTATTTAGCTTCCATTCTGTATGTCATCAGCCCTCCAATAACCCTAGTTTTTAACTTTAATCAGGTCAGATCAAGGTCTTTTTTGTTTCGTTTTGTTTTTGAGACAGTCTCACTTGTTCCCTCTTGGTAGAGGGCTGTAGCGTCACAGCTCACAGCAACCTTAAGGGATCCTCTCACCTCAGACTCCCTAGTAGCTGGGACTACCGGCACCAGCCACAATGCCCAGCTGGTTTTTAGAAACAGAGGTCTTACTCTTGCTCAGGTGGGTCTCGAACTCACAGCCTCAAGCAATCTGGCTGCCTTAGCCGCCCTGAGTGCTAAGATTATAGGCCACTGCTCTCGGCCCAGATCCAGGTTTTGAAGAACATGGATCTTATAAAATTTGGAAGATAACTCTTTAAGGAAAAGAATATAGTTATGAATACAAAATTAAGCATAAAATTAAATGTTTATTTAAAAAAAATTTTCAGGGCCACCCTAGAGTCATGGGGCATGGAGAGACATGTCCTGGAGGGGATGACATCAGAGTGGATAAAGACTGCAGACTTGACCAATTACAGTAAAAACAACATCCACACAACTGATGGGCCCGTGAAGTTCAGAGCCCTGAAGCCAACGTCCTAATAACTTCACAGTAAATTTGTCTCTAGATTTAATTCAACTCTTGATAACTTAAGTGTGTCTATTCAATCATGGCAAATTGTAGTATAATTTTAAATCTAAAACATTTAAGTAATTTTTGAAATGCCATTTGTTTTAAGAAAATATACAAAGAAATACAAATCTATATGCATGTGCATACATATATGTGTGTGTTTGTACGCATAATACATCCACTTATAGTATCTTTTTAAAGGTGTTAGTTTGGCTACCACAGGTAGCACCTGGTCTAAACTGACTTCTCTCTACAAAGCAATCTGTTTGGAATTCAGAACAGCCCAGCGGTTACATAATTTGCTTCTCAGGGCAGTCAACAAAATGTCTATTTATTGTACAACATGTATTTCATAATAATATAGAATATAAAATCTATATTCATAGTTCCCTTGCGACAGACTGCATGAAATTTCCTCTGCTCTGGGATGCCCAGGATGTGGGACTTCACAGCCTTCAGTGACCTCAGGCTTCATGTTTACTGGAGGAGATTACAACTTTTCAGCCCCATGTGGGTCAATGGCAATAGCAATCCCAAAATAAGCCAGGGAAGGAAATTGGGTAAAAGGTAAGGGACCAGGAATGTCTCACAGCTCCTAGGAATACTTCTCTGTCCAAGCTCCACACTGCAGGTACCCTTCTCTTCCTTAAGAGAGTTCCAGAACGTGGTCGGTCTCTTTCCCTTCTTATCACCTGCTACTTCCAGCCTGGATGTTTCTCCCTCTATGGCCAATGGGAGACAAGACTTACTACCCCAACGTCTCTCTTTTCCTCCATCCCTAGCATAATAGCAGTCTTTGCAATTTTCGAATGTGGTAATGTTGGTACCTGCAGAGGCAGAAGGATTAGAGCAATCACGTTCTTCCCTCTTTACTGTATGAAAGTCCTCGGGTAGGAATAGAGGAGTAAGATTTATCTCATTTTGTGACTCAAACGGCAGTCTCAGATCTAGCTGTTCCATGTATATTATTACAATATCAAAGCCGGGATCTGGGATGGGCATAGGGAGGGATCCTACAATATTAGCAGAAGGGCTGAGTTGATGGGTTGAAACTAGGGCAGCCTCTACGCATACTAAGCCTGGGGTAGTGACAGCAAAGGAGAGAAGAGGACACCGGGATCTCCCTTCTTCTCCTCCCTCAACCAGTTATGCCGTCTCAGATGCTTCCTGGATCTTGGTAGACCAGCAAAGGAAAAAGTGAGGACCGGCGGACAAGAGGAGATTTGTAGAAAGCTCTCCAGGGTTCCAACACTAGGGATAGGAGGAAGAACTAAGCTGTAACAATAGAGAAGAATGAAGATTTGAGCACCAGATTAAGGGGGCTTTTTGAAGGGGTTGGTTCAATTACAGGAATGCAGATGGTAACTGTGTAAAAAGTCGCATCAGACAAGGCTGGAGCAAGAAAGTTGGGAGGGTTGTCTCCTCTGAATATCCTTATAATAAATATGAAGTAGGATGCCTTTGGAATCATTAACTGCTTTCCTGACTATCCCTTTTTACTTGAACAAAAGCATTACTGCCTTCCACAAACACAGTTGCTCAACTAAAGTTGACTCCTGATCAGACTCAAATCTGTGGGAAATTCACTGCCAAGAGAAGCAATGTCTAAACAGCCTTTGTCTACCTCGCAAGGTGTGTTGGTTTTTATAAAAACCTCAAGTTAAAGCCCCAAGTTAGAAAGCACAATCCTGACAGAACACTATAATTCACACCCAAACCCGTGATCCCACACTTCCGTTTCATTTCCTATGGACTCTCTCCCCAGGAACTTTAATTAAGGGACAATAATTTTTCAACTTTTATTAAAAGATATAGACATTTTGTCCAAGAAACCTGATGCATTTCCCAGAGCTGTTGTTACATCAGTTAAATTTGCATTTATTGCAGCCTAGTTAGCTCTTTGTGTGGCCAAGGAATCACAGAGGCTGGGTATCCTCGCCTCTGCGAACATGCTTCCAACACAGCACACACAGGCATGGCACGAGAATGTATTTTTAAGACTCAGGGCTCTTCAGGCTTCATGCAGAGACCACTTTGGGTTCAGTGGCCAATCCCCTATGTAAGCACACACACCCCTACAAATATCTTGTGCATTGATAGGTTGGCTTGTTTTTTTTCCCCAGACCATTTGTCTGTGAACATAATCAAATGTGGCCCACATGTCCTCAGGCCACATCAGCCTGTGTATAAAAATAAAGTTAGTATTTACCTGACTCTGCTTTGACCTGTTAACACAGGCCCTCCTGTCCCTTCATCCCTATAAACTTTCATATCACACAAGGTCTGACACTTAGGTTCACAAACTCATCCTGGAAAAAGTGCTACATACTTCATTGCTGAATATCTCCGTGGTCACCTTTGAAGTAGTCTCGTCGGGAAGCTATGCACTGATCCCAGCACCTAGTCCACCCTTCAAGGCAATCTTAGAAATTTTTTTCTGGAATGACCCCCCCAAAGTTGCCCCTATGGTATGAGGTCTGACAATTAACTTTGAGAACTTGCCACCAGGTGCTTATGTTGGCATCACTGTACAAACAACTCAGTGAGGTTTCATAACCTTGGTATATATATCAGTGTCTCACAACTGTGTTCACGTAACATGTGGTGGTGGCTTCCTGGGTGGTGGTCATTATTATTGTGTGTTTTTGTGTTCCATATGACAGCTCTGATGGCCATTTCACAAAAGGAGTCACAAAATTGCTTTGAAGAGTGGACTAGGCACTGGCATTGGTGCATAGCTTTCCAAAGTGACTATAGTGGTATTCAGCAATTAGGTATGTGACACTTTTTCTAGGATGAGTTCATGAACTTAACTGTCAGATCTTGTATGAAATCCCAACTATGTATTTTTCTACCAGAATCTGGAATCTACCTTTTCTTTATTCACCAGTTCCATCTTTCTTCACTGATGCCCCCCAACAAAGCTTCCCTATTCATATAGCACAAGGAAGTTCCCTCCCTCTTCTAGGAGTCTTGAGAAGGACCACAGTGCCAAAGCCATGGCTCAGCATCAAGATGCTTGACCCCCATTTTTACCAGCAACATTAAACTTAACTTTTAGGCTGGGAACATTTCTGAGAGGGTGGCTTGTTGTTGACTTTGCTTCTTGTACCAGCACTGTGGTCCTGAGTCCTTCTGTGCCAGACTATTCAAGAGTCCTTCAGTACCATAGGATTCAAGAGGCTGAAAGTGCCCTCTTTCCCCTTTCCCCTCCTTGGTATCCCCCAGGATTGCACCAGGGAGCTCCAAGCAGCACGTCCTGGCTCTCCAGAGCTCAAAATCTCTTCTGCCTTTCCCACATCTCCCATGCACGGACAGACTCGTACAAGGAGCAGCCTGAAAACAATTTGAACAAGAGACACAACGCTTTAATCATCCATTTGTTCATTTGACATTTGTTAAGTGCTTATTATTTTTCCTAACCCAGTGCCAGGGGTTGGATTTACAGTGGTGAATAGGAAAAACAAGCCCCTACCTCTAGATCTCTTCTCTAGTGGGAACTCAGGAAGAGTGTCAGAGTCAGAGAGAAACAGAGAGTCCAACACAACGGCGAAGAGAAGGGCTCTGGGCCAGATTCCCAAGACTGACTTCTAGCCCCATCACTTCCTAGCTACATGGCCTAGGTGATACATTGAATCTTGTGCCACATTGTCTTCCCCCAAAATATTCCCTTGACAACTGGGCTATTGGCAGTACTGGGTAGAAAAAACATGCTGAGAATTAATATTGTCTTACTTAACTTTGTTAAGGGACTTCAGCTAACCCATGTTACTTAGAAATGTGTACAGTTTTAGGAGCTATTATAAACATATTAAAAAGTAATTATCATTAGTAAGTAATTTACAAAATTTGTGTAATCATTTTTGGTCTCTGGAAATCACAAAAAAACAAAGTATTAGAAAATAAACATAAAAGCTCACGACCCCATTTGAGAGATGATTATAAATTCAGGAAAAATGATTATCCTAAAAACAAAAAAACAAACACTAAAAAGAGGCATTCCTTCCAGAGAACCTCAGTGCAAAGAGAACTCAACCTCAGCCCTTTATTCTTTCTACATGGCAACAATGGACCTGATAGAGTTGGGAGAATAATTCAAGCTGATTTCTTGTTTTGTGTATATCAACACATCTGTTTGATTGTCTGCTTTTTGGGTCAGCTGTGGTGCTGTTGGGTAGACCTAAGAGGCCCATGATGACAAAGTAATTGCAACTCCTATGACTGCAGCCATACATGTCTTCTAGCAAGTCATTTATTTCCCACCGATGATTTATTGCATTTGTATGCGTGTGCATATAAGTTTGTCATGACAAGATGATGCATAGTAATTAATTTGCCAACATAGTTTTATGTAATGTAATCCAGCCCTACTAAACGCACCACATTTAATAAAAGAAAGTGCTTAAACAGAACTCCGCTCTGAAAAGCCATTTGGTGTGATGGTGAAACATCAGGAAGCCAAAGCAGAAATGTAAGGCAGGAAGCCGAAATCCAAAACAGTGCGACAAATCCCAGAGAGCCGGCCTGCTGGAGCTGAGAAGACTTCCCACCCCAAACGGCGCTGTTCTTACATTACATGAAGCTGAATGGCCTTCTGGGAACCTGAAGAGAAAGAAATGAACTCCATTTCTTATTCTTTCAGATGGCCTGCAAATTCATCATGAAAGAGTAGAGGAGGCCACTTGGGCTGCAGAGGCGCCACGTTCTGGGAGTGCTTCTGTTCTGAGCCGCAGTTCTCAGAAGTGACATCATGCAGGTGTAGCTTACCTTCCCAGGGAGGGCTGGCAGTTAGCATCTCAGCTCATGAGTGAAATCGTTTTTGTTTAGTTTGTTTGAAAAGAAAAATTTACTTACTTTTTTTGTCTTTCAGGATAATATTAGTGATATGCTTTCTTGAGTGGAACAACATCTCAGAACACACTATTTTTCTCCCTTCAATTAATTGCTGCTGAGTTTCTTATAATCTAGATAAGCTCTTTTTATTTTTGTAAGGACATTTGAGATCGAAAAGAATCAAAGCGCTGTCTGTACACATTATAAACAGTTGCAGGTCTGATCATTGAAAAATCTTCTGCTTGAATATTCTACCTCAGTTAAAAGACCTCAAAGTAAAATCTGATGATAGTCCCATGTCTTGTCTACAGCACCCTGCCTAGGTGCCACAGGCCTGTTATGCCTCATCTTACAGCCTGCGTAAATGACCTCTTTCTACAAGAAATAGCCCTTGGTGTGGCAGATGACCTCCCATCTTTTCCACTTTCTGGCTCTTATTTTATGAGGATTGTACAAAGGAAAATAACCTATGTAAATTAGTTGAGGAAAAGACCAAGCAAGACCTCCACCTCCCTGTTAGGGTTACTGCGTATTCCCCAGAGAAGTTTCTCATGATTTATGTCTCTCCTTCTGCCCTTATTGACTTACTTTGTCCTTTGTTGATTTTCATTCCTTCATATGTTGACCTGAAAATATTTATTTTCTGTATTCATTGTCTCCAAATCACTCGGCATCCACTTCCAAGGCCATGTGGCCAATATTTCATCTATAATGCCGACCAAGCAATATTTGTCCTTCATATGTTTACTTTAGGAAATTTGAAACTTAAAACTAGGAAAGGCATATCATCACAAAGACACTGGTATATTTTTTTTCCATTCATGTTTTTCTATAAGAGATGGATAAATGAATGTGAAGGTTCTACAACCCATCAAAAACATCCCCACACAATGAATAGGAATCACAACAAATCTACAATTATACTTAGATGAAAGTTGTCTACTTAAATAATCAGTCTTTTCACCTAGAAATATGTCTTCATGTGTACTTAAATTACTCAATGTTGCTACATAGTATAGTTTCCTTAATAAAATTCACAAGCACTCATCTCTTTTTTATAAGATTGTTTTAAGCACTTCTATGTTTTTAGTTCTTGTGAATGGTGTCTGGTCTCTGCATGAGTCCAGTTGGTACATTGAAAAGCTATTACATTTTACGCATTCATTTCTTACTAAATTCTAATTAATTCTAGTAGCTTTTCATTAAAACTCACATTTTGGCAAAATAAGAAAAAGGATCTCCTATGGAAACCAAACCAAACAAAACAAAATGAAAAAACAAAAGATAAGACAATCAATGACAAGGTAACATCAAAAATGGTCATGGATGGGGGCCTTCCTCATCTCTACGTCAGCTTATGTGATAGAAAAAAGTAGTTGATGATATTTTTGACCATTTGTTTCTACACATCTTTGGATAACTATTTACATATAAGCATATGTCATATAATAAGTTCTCAAATAATGTTTGTTAAAGAAATCAGTATAAATTACAAAGCAGAATTTGAATAAATGAGAAAGAATATCCACATTTATGAATGAAAAACACTAGTTTTATATTTATTGAAAATTGATAAGGAAGAAAACACCCCACAAAAGACAAAGAAATGTTCAATTCATCAAACTGGGGTATTAATCAGTAAATTCTGTGTGGTACGGTTGACAGAACCGGGATTTTAGATGGGTACTATACATCAATTCAGGCAAGAGAAATTCACATTTTCAATCAAGAATTAACTCAAACAAATCTGCCAAATGTCCTGAGACTAATGGTTATCAGAAAATAAGACAAAGAACTTTGCATTGGCCTTAGCAGTGGTGGGGCCAGTGGCGAGGGGCGTTTAGATCAGAGAATACCCTTCCCTTAAATGTGCAAGGCTTATCGTACTTGCCTTTCTAAGGCAGCTAAAACTGATAATTTATTACTACAAATTTATATTCCTGTCTGTGAGGTTACTACTTAAATGCTGACAGAATTATTTTCAGATGTTTTGATATAACAAATAAAGGTTTTTTTTTTAATTGGTTATAATTAATCAGGAATTAATTAAGCCACTCAGGTCTTCTCCATCTACTGAAGTTTGTAACCCAAAGTAATAAAGAGGGTTCCTAATAAACTCTCAGGCTGTTAATCCTTCTAAATACCAGGGATAGTAGAGGACCATGTGAAAGTGAAAGCCTCTCACAGTCATTTTGTTTCCTCGGGGAAAAAAAAAAAATTAATTCCTAGGTTCATTAAGATTGTTCAACTGTGGGGAGTCTGTGTGTGTTTCACAAGCTCAAGGAAATGTCCCCATCAACTTGGATTCAAATTGCATGGATTACTCTGTATAGGAAACTTTGATAAAGGAAAGGGGGGGAAAGAGACATCACAGTGACTTCAAAGTTTTCACGAATTTCTAACTGTGCCCGAGGAGTTTCCACTGTATCTTCTAATCGGCAAAGGATTTGTGACTCTTTTCAGTGTGCCTGAGATTACGCAGACAAATTACTTAAGAGCCCAAGGAGATTATCTCTAATTGGCAGAAGAAGGATACGGCATTAAAAACAAAACCGTCGGAATCTGTGACAGTGTTTGCTGCCCAAAGGGTGAGGCCGTTCCCTGTGGGGAGACAAGCTGCTGAAATAAACACATCAGCCTGTGCTAGAAGGTGGCCTTCTGAGGTCTTATTTAGATTGGGAGGCGCTAGCTAGCGTCATGCTTCACAAAGCTGCCTTGTCCTTGTTTTGTTTTTTTTTTCTTCTGTGTTGTTCTTGTTAATGAGGGCAAATGACAGACTCACCTTGGCAGCCCTCTTCTTGCTTTTATGATAGTCAATGAATTCTTGTTGTTTATAAAAGACAAATACCAAGGCTCACTAAAAGTCACTATGAAATCCCGTGCTGTTTAGAATATGCAGAATCAGAAGGTGGGGGCATTCTTGGGGAGCAGTGTAGGGAGCAGACAGGCAAGCATAGGTGGCACTGAATTTTGCGGGCCATTTACTCAAAAGTGACAAGAGCAAGTCACTGGCCTGGTATTGACATTAAAGCTTCTGATCTAGAAGGGTTTAAAATCCCATGAGAAAAATAGGATAGATTTATTCTAAAATTAAATAATAACAATATGCAAAGACAATAGAAAAAAAAAAACCTAGGGCGAGGATCAACAAAGTTGAGGCAGCCATGAGAGATCCTCCGGCCCAACTACAGCCTGCCAATTTTTAGTTGAAGAAAATGAGGTCCAAAGAGATTAAGTGGTTTGCCTGTAGCCACATGGATGGTCAGCGTTTCTGACCCAGACTCATAATTTACTTTCTTATTACCAAGTAGAGAAATGACTGCTAAACATAGTATTCAAACTGTTTTACGGAATGTGTAAGTTAAAATAAAAAGAACAGAAAGAGAAGAAATGAGCAAACACCAACAAAAACCGGACCTTAAGGGGGCAGGCTGTAGTCTAAACATTTGTGTCCCCTCCCCAAATTCTTATGTTGAAAATGGGATCCTCAATATGATAGAATTAGGTGGAGCCTGTGGGAGGTGAGGAGCTCACCCCCATGGTTGGGATTAGTGACCTCATAAAAGAGGCCCGGAGAGCTGCCTTGTCCCTTCTTCCCCACACACAGTTACAAGGAGAGAACTGCCCTTCACGAGATACTGAATCTGCCCGGGTTTTCATCTCAGACTGCTCAGCTTCTAGAACTATGAACAATGCATTTCTGGTATTTATAAGCCACCTAGTTCGTGGTATTTTGAGTAGTCCAAATGGACTAAGACAGACGAGTAGAATTCCAAAAAGCAGAAAGGAAGGGAGTGGGCTGAAAGGAGGGCACTGGGCCTAGGCCTGGACAGGGGGCAGCAGAGACAGCAGGGCTCGCAGGGCAGTGTGAGGAGGAGGATGAAGCAGACACTTTCCCTCCTGCATCCTCCAGAACAAACAGGTTTTAAGATTTACTCCCAGGGTTAAAGCCAACGTGGCCGGTCAGACCGATCCCCTCATTATCCTCTAACACCCATATTCCTTCAAAATCCTTGCCTTTGCTCATGCTAATCCCCTGATTTTCAAGGTCAGCTGGAAAAGCCACTTCCCTTGGGCCCATGTAAAGCTCTGTTTCCCAAACCATGATGTGGGCTGGCTGAAATATTCCTGCAGTCATGTAGGTTTTAAGTTTCAGACAGATAAGTGTTATGCCTTCCTCTTCCTGGGTTCCCACTGCAAGCTCACAGCACTATTAAGCCTACCATGGGCTCTTATTAATCACTTATTAGCCAAATAATGAAAGAAACCTTTCTTCCAACAGACTGGGCATCTGTCACAGAACCTTATCACCCATGTACAAGTCTCAACCTGAGCTACAAAATAATGGTGATGGTGACGACATTAATAACAATACCAGCTACAGTTTCTTTTTGATATTCTAGAAACTCTTCAAAGAGTTAACACGAATTATTCTATTTAATCCTTGGCACAAACTTATAAGATACACATTGCTATCAACACCACTTTTCAGTAGAAGAAAATTAGACACCAAAGGTTAATCATAAGAAGCCAAAAAAGTTTTCTATGCAGAAAGTTTCTAGCATATAGACTGATTTATATTTTAATTATATTCAGATTGTCATAGAATAATTAGGGATAAGTATTCCCTTACCTGTTGATACACTTGTTCTATACCTATCTTGTATCCTTCTAGGTAAAAGCAGGTATGATACTTAAAGATTTTAACCAACACTAACACAGTGATATCAGTCTTCAACCATAAATACTTGACTATCAATTCCATGTGGATGGAGGTCCTATCAGATTATCACTCTGCCTCCTTTCTCCCCTACCCACACCTGCCACCAGGTATGAAGAGTGAGGTATCTGACTGACAGATACCTGATCCTTTTTAGGACAAGGATCTGAGCAGGAGTAGGTCGGCTCCCTTTTTTCCCGTTTCATAAGCTGGTGTCTGCAAGCTGTGTACATTTTGCTCAGTTCCTCCAGAACCTATATTTAATAGAGCAAGTATTGCTGATGAGGTAGGGAAGAGAGTGCTTGAGACTAGGTAGATAAATAGGTCTAATCCTCAAGTTCAATATTAAGGAACACACTGTTGCTACATGCCTGCACTGAGATTTCAATAGCACTACCGGAAACGACACTGATATATTTTGGCCTTACTCTTGGTCATGAAAGAATGGTGCTATTTATCTAGATCTCTAAAACCTGCACCATGAACCAAAAGTTTTGGGATTTTTCTTTTTTTCCTTTTTTTTTTTTTTTTTTTTTTTTTGCAGTTTTTGGCCTGGGCTGGGTTTGAATCCCCCACCTCCAGCATATGGGGCCCGCCGCACCTTACTCCTTTGAGCCACAGGCGCCACCCTGGGATTTTCTTTTTTTAACATCAGATAGGAATTTACAATAAGAATGCTTAAGTAAAGGCTGGGCATGGTGGCTCACGCCTGTAATCCTAGCAGCATGGGAGGCTGAAGCAGGGGGATTACCTGAGCTCACAAGTTCAAGACCAACCTGAGCAAGAGTGAGACCCTCATCGCTAAAAATAGCCAGGCCTTGTGGCAGGTGCCTATAGCCCCAGCTACTCAGGATGCTGAGGCAAGAGAATCGCTTGAGCCTAAGAGTTTGAGGTTGCTGTGAGCTGTAACGCCACAATACTCTACTGGGGGTGACAAAGTGAGACTCTGTCTCAAAAAAAAAAAAAAAAGAATGCTTAAGTACAAAGCTTGCATCAAGCATTAAACATTCAATTTTGCTAACCAATATCATATTTAATCTTTGAATCTCAGGAATGAAGCTAGCATTGAATCTAATGTTTTTATAAAAATTATATAGTTGGGAAAAGAGTTTGGACTCTCTAGTAATGCCTTCCATCCCTGTTTGTACCACTCCTTTTTTTTTTCATTGCGATACATATTGTATACTGTTAACCAGATTACACAAGGCAAACACTTTGTAACAACATGAAAGGACAATACCAAGCACAAAAGAGAGAGAGAGACCAAGAGACTCCATGTCCCCTAATGAGTAAATGACACCATCCTTAAATGTTTCCATACTGAGAAGTCGCACAAGCATCTGTTACAATATTACATATCATGGCATGTTACACTGACCACACATAAATCTCCAAAGTTTAGGAGTCAACATTGCCTCAGGTTTTATGTTTCCATAAAAAGGATAATCCCTACTTCTTTCATTTAAGAGAGACATTAGCAAAATGTAATGATGTTTTGTTTGTGGATTCTTCTAACATTTCTAAGCCCAGGACTGGCAAGAACAAAGAGTCGCTTTGCTAACTAATGTATTAAATATGTTGTCTATTTATATAGTAATTGTTTGATGGAAAATTCATCTCTTTTGTTCCTTCTTATCTTTTCTTTCCTCTTGTCCACGCAGTGTATTTATGAATTATGCATGTGAACATAATTAAAAGTAACAATTGGTGAATTGTACTCCATGGACATTGTTCCGTGTTTCAAGTCTTATTTAGACTAAACCAAATTTATGCAAAGAGAAGAGCTTATAATTGAATTCATAACCATCCTTCCTGGGAAGATTTCCTTTATGTAAAAACCCATTGCTTGCTAGAGGCTATTTTTCTGACCAAGCTTTGCATAGTATCTTTTTGAAAAATCACTAGACAATTTAGTAACCATCCCTACTTCTCCCTACAAATGAAGGATTCCTGTACCTGGCTATCCATCTTCCTTTATTCTCTTCAGCACGGTTAGTCTGCAGGCCATGTAGAACTGCTGAGAATCAGCTTCTGCTATTTGCAAACTAGGAACAGATATAATATGGCGCGTAGTGAAATGAGATCAATTCTCAAAACCCTCTCCTTCGATTACCCTCTGGAGCTTCCAGAGTAACTGTTTATCTTCTGTTTCCTTGTTTATTTTTATGTTTTAAGTACAAGAATCCTGGGAAAGGAAAGAAACAGCTGAGACACTTAGAAAGATACTGCTCTATCCACAGGCATACTTACTCTGTTAAGGGGAAAAAAAAAATACTAAGATTCCTGTAAATAGTAGCCCAGCTCCAAGCTTCCTCCTTCCCAATTCACATTTTTCAAATTATTCTTTCTTTAGGAAAATGCATTTTATTAAATGGTTCTGGGTTTTTTGTTTCTTCCAAACTGTGATCCAGCCTCCCTGCCTGGTGACATGTGCACATTTACTAAAGTCACTGCAGTCTGTCATCTGCGAAAGCCTGGGAGGGGGATGTCCTGTTCAGAACTCCCCCCCATCTTTTACCAGCACATACCTGGACAGTCCTTCTCTTTCTTGACCTGGGTCATTCTTAGCCATTTCTATCTCTGTGCTTATCATTTCCCTAAAACAGAAAAGCTCTTCTGTAAAGACACCAGGTGACAAATTTGTGTAAGAAATTGACTGTTTCCTCTCCCTGTCAACAAACGACCATTTCTGCTCGAAAGTCTATTTCTCTGCAGTGTGACAATATCATGAGGATGGATAGACCTGAAGAAACTTCAGATTTGCTCTTGGACTGGGGAAGGAACGTGCTGTGTGATTACTGTAACCTGGCCTGCTTTGGTAAAATACCGTTTGATACCCTCTCCTCTTCCTCCCTCTTCTCTCCCTTCACCCAAGATTTGAAAAATGTCACGTTTAAAAGCTTTGGCCGGCCTGCAGTGTCATCCACTTGATCCATCATCGTCTTCTCAGCTCATCTTTCTCTCTATTAAAAATAAGATATTTATATTTCCAGATGAAATAGGAGAAACCTCGGCCTGATGAATGACTTCCTGTTGTCATTATTGCCGGGTAGTATCTTATTGGAGGGAGTTCAGTTAGGATTTAGTGTTATTGCCTTCTGTTCTGCTGACTGGAAACGATCACTCACATCCACATACTGTAAAGTTTATTTTTAAAGATCAAACTGTTAATTAAAGAGAAGGATAATTAATAGAGGAAGCAAGCATAGAAAGGTGGTGACAGATATCACAGGCAGCAAATGTTAAAGCCCATTGAAGAGATACATGGATTCTATTAAATTATCCCCTATCACTGAAGAGTTGAGTGAAGTCAATTATTATAAATCTCAAGGGGAAAAAGCAGTTGTTTGAAATAATCGCTTGGCCCTGTTTGCTACAGCAAGTCCTTACAATGGGGAAGGCAGTCTCTTCCTAAACTGGCTGAAGACCTTCCCACTGTAAGGTGCAGGTGCTTCTATTTCTTTAATATCGTCCATCATGGACTGAATCTTCTGACTTGACAAAGAGAGAGAGAAGACTCTGAATATTCTGACGATAAATATCTAGGTAGAATTTAGAAGTGCAAGTTTACATTTTACTTCCCTTTGCTACTAGCTTCTATTTAGTATTGGGGGGGAGGCACGGTATTCTAGTATTCTATTTATGGTAATGATACAAAGTTTCTTTGTAACATACACCTCATTTAAGTTGAAGAAAATGCAAGTCAATTTAAGTAAAATACTACGTGTCCAGTAGTAGACACAATACTCAGCTATAACAAAGTAATTGAATGAGAATAGCTAGAGTAAGGGTATGTGGGGGAAAACATTGTTAAGGTTTTGTGCAAATGACTGAAGTTTGGGAAATGCTGGCTTAAGACAAAACCTAAATGCTGATATGGATTTGTGTCAAAAGTCACACAGAGGACTGAGGAGAGCCCCGAGGATGGCAGTAAAGATGCCTTAAGAAAGCAGAGATAGAGATACTGAAATAAAATCAGTATTAAGCCCACAGGAACAATAGCCTGATGTTTTAAAAGTCATTTTTAGATTGTCTGTAAACACCTGTTTCTAATTAAATATATCAGTTTCCTTTTAGCCAAAAAAAAAGATGTTCAGTGAAATCAGGTGAAAAGGAGCTAACAGAATTCGATTCCTTCCCTTTATGGCATTCCATTCTTAGCAGCTTCTATTGAATATCAAAATAATAAAGTATATTTTGACAGAAAATGGAAAGTCAAAGGTCAAAGATTTATTTTAAGCTGGCTGGACACTCAGTGGAGTGATGTACAAGGATGTCTGATGGAGAAAACTCTGGCCTGATAGAGTCCCATTGTTTTGCTTTGAAAGCCCTGGTTTGGACAGTAGGGTTTCCTCTTTACTTATGTGGGCATCTCCCTTGCCAGGTTACAGTAAGACCTCGGAGGTCACATTCACTGCTTTCTCTCCAGAGACTATTCTAGTGTCTTGTCCACAGCCAGCTCTCATTAAGTATTGAATGAGTAATGAACGAGTGAACAAATGAATTTCAGATCTGTATACAACATCCGATCCCACAAGACGCAGGAAGAACAAAGCTAAAGTACCTATTCTCGCTGAAAGAATCACCAAACTACTGAAGTCAACAGTTCTCCCTCCACTGTTAACCTCAGGAGCGAAGGTCATGATCAATGCGGTTCAGTCACCCTCTTTACACTCGGAGCACGAGTTTTGTTCATCTCTCTGTGAAGCTGAAAAGATTATAATGAAAATGCCTGAAGAAAGAAGGGGGGGGGACGGGGGGGGGACAATTGTAAATAGTTTTTTTTTTCCTCTGACAACTGGTATCAGCATTTTCTCACAGCCCTGCATTTATTCAGACTAAAGTGACAAATATATTACAGTGAATAGAAGAGATCTTTCAGTCTAGATATGGCATAAAAATAAAACAATGCTGTACTGATTTTTCTTCTCTCAGAGCATTGTCCTCCTCACACAATTGCTGAACATTGGCAGAGCTGTTAACACCATTGATGGGAAACAAAGCGAAACTTGGGACAGATTCTCCAGCCCCAGCTTCTGAATGTCTGGAATTTACAGCCCCACGTGATGCCACTGTCAGACTCGGCTGGCTTCACGATCTTGCAGCTACCACAGGGGCTTTTTCCCCTCTTCATGAAAGTGCACCTCTCCCTCAAGGTCACACTTTTACAGTTTTTAAAGAGATTCCTGCTGGTCATGGGACTCCTTTGGGTTGGAGGAGCCTCCGG
This sequence comes from Galagoides demidoff, assembly GCA_963574575.1. Lineage (NCBI taxonomy): Eukaryota > Metazoa > Chordata > Mammalia > Primates > Galagidae > Galagoides > Galagoides demidoff. Next base: position 11,363 of record CAUYQV010196891.1, on the reverse strand, counting down.
GGTACTTTGAAACCCAATTTGTAGAAAGCTGCCCTGCAGTCCTCCTGCCATGGAGCCGGTATGTGTATATATAAAGATGGACTGTTCAGAATTGAAGGGACCCCCAGCTCTCCTCCATGGGGTCTCTGCTGCCTTCCTCCGGGAGCCCAACAGTCAGCCTGGTTCACATCTGCACTGGAAAGCTTTTATCAGCATCCAGGAATAACATCAATCCCAGTGAAAGCTTCATGCATTTTTAAATCCAGTAAGTAAAACCTCCATAGTTGACTACCTTCTTAAGTAGACCTAATTTTCATAGACTGGACATGCTCCACATGGACATACAAGCACATCAGGTCTAGTTCCTAATGTTCACCACCTCCGTACATTGAATCCGCAGCCCCTCGGGTGATTAACTCGCAAAGGTTCTACTGTACATCGTAAGTAGGTAAAAGAATAATTAAGTCAAATCTGTACCATAAAGAACTGTGAATAAATAGCAAGCTCAAAATATTCCTTGGCCTGTGCCCTCCATTTGAGTTTTTAATATAAGCACAGTAACTTCAATCCTGGAAGTGATCTGTGAGGTTCCAAGTCATCCCCCACTGCTCCACAAACTGCTGGCAGGAAGGAGCTTCGCTTCCTGGTGAGTCATCCAAACCGACCCCAGAGGGCCTTCCCAGCCAGAGGAGCCAAGGCCAAGTCCTCTTAGCTCTCTGCGGCTGTAATCAGTTGCATCACGGGAGAGGGAGAGGTGCTCTGGAGGTGATTTAAAGCCATGTTCCATGTTTTCTCATTTTCCTCTAGTCTTTTATTTTATCTCCTTTGACCTGTAATGCAGAGACTACAACCTTTAGGATTCATGATGCATTTCCAAAGAAGCCAGAATAGGAGGACTCTGACAGGCCTGGCCTGAAGGTGAGCTGGATTAACTATAGGAAAATAAGCTTGTAATAAAGCAAATATCCTAATTAGAGTGGCAGTCTGATGTCACGAGACAGACAGAGACGCTGGCATCTAAAAGACTTGGATTTGATCCCAAACTTTTCCATCAAAACTAAACAACATAATTGGACTGACTCTGTCTTCTCCTTTGCAGGTGAGAGGAAGAGATGACCTTTCAGGAAGAGGAGGTACAATGTACATAAAGTATCTTGTGCATAAAATGCCAACTACGTTCAACGTGCTCTGTTCTTTTTTTTTTTTTTCTTTCATTTAAGCGGAAGAGTATCTTGTTGAAGAGGTAACGTTTGTCTTATTTCTCTGTTGTCTTTTTGTTTTCAGAATTTACTCTGTTCAATTATTCCTTTAACATATTTAATTTAATTAATCTGACTCAAACTAGATTTTGTGAAAACAGTGTCCTTATTTTCCTGTCGTATCACTAATAGAACCTTCCCTAACACAACACTATCCTTTTTCTAGAATGAGCTTTCCAACTGTGCCTTCCCAGAAACCTCAGGCTCCCGCCTGAGACCATATATGTTTATAAGGCTGTGTCCAGTATCCCGGAGTGGACCAGAGTGTGCCGACCGCAAGGACGCCTCCTTGTGCTTCCTTAGGCTCCTCCCAGCCCAGCACACTAACGTAGCCAGTACATGTTACTATTCACCCTGCCGAATATTTCTTATGAAAAGCTAATATGGCTTTGACAGAAACCTCTCCCAAGTCTTACTTCTGCCAAGGCGCTTTTTCTTTCCTGCCACTAATCTTGTTCTATTAAATATATGTTTTCATTTTTAATCTCTCTCCTTATTTGATACCTTAATTTATGAAATTGCCAATTCAGTCAATAAACACCTCTCCCTCAAACCAAAACTGACTTTTTCACGGGGATTCCTTTGAAACACCAAAGAATATGTGCTCCTTTTTATCATCAATTTTGTCTCTTAGAACGACTAGCAGAATTTTTTGCAAGGTGTTCTCATTCACCCGAAACACTCCTATAGAAACAATGCTGCTTCTGAAAATTCAATTCCAATTCTTCTGATGTGATCAGAGGCCTCTAACTAACGGGAATGGCTGTGTAAAGTGCACATTCTCTCCTAATCCATCTTTCTCCCAACGTTGCAGAGTAAGACGGTGATGATCAGTCACTGAGGAGGGAATCCACATTTTTCCTACTTGACTGAATATGAGGAAACAGCCACGAGCAGGCATCAAATATTGACCAGAGAGATAAGAACTGTGTTCTGTGGAAAAAATACTTTTTCAACGGTATGCTCGTGGCATATGTAGGACATCTATTTTATCATCATTTGGCTGCACAAATTCCTTCCTAAGACCTGCTCAGAATATCAAGGAGCCGTTTTATGTATCTCTCACATAAGTCAATCTAGATAATCTATTCACGCTCCTTCTCTCATGGCTTATGAGACACTCTCGTGTGTAGCAACCAGCATTTCTGATACCCTTCTTCCCCTAGAGATAAATATAAAGCCACAGGAATCTCATCAGAATCTCTCCATCTTCGCCCTCCTGTTCTCATCTCTTTCAACTCTAACTCAGGGGTAAATACTGACACTCCTCAAGGATGGGTAGAAAACACATAGGGAGGACTTTGCCTTGAGTAGAAACATTTGGCTAGAACAAAGGGGAACTTATTCATATTTTCCTTAAGAAGAGTTCTCTTTTCTCTCTCATGGCCGCAATAGAAAACATTTCAGCTGGATTTCATTTCAGTATAGGACATGTTCAACCAGAAAAGTCAAGTGGAACCAGGACAAGGTAACAAGCAAGAAAGTCCCGCTAATGTAAGGCTTTGAAGTCAGAAGCAGCAGGCAAGTGGCAAAAGCTCTGTAAGACTCAGGGTTCATAATAATTAAAGGCACATAAAAGGCTGTAGAGAACTTCTGCCTCTGGACAAAATGGAATAACAGGGACAAAATGAGCATTCTCAGTTGAAAGAACCAAGACAAATCAGATAAAACAATGGGTTTTAAGGCACTAGATGTTAGGCAATGAAAGTGAAGGATCGCTGAGACATGGGGAACCAATTAAATAAGCTGTCTGATCTCCCCAGATTGAGGGAATTTCCAGGCTGAGCTATTGAGAAGGGGAGCCCAGGTGAAGTTGAGGACACCCTCTGAGTTGAAGACACAGAGCTGAGAGTTTGAGAAAACCAAGGTGACCAGGGTTCACATGCAGATACTAGGGAGCTGAGAGTTGCCCAGAAAGAGAACTTTGGAGAGCAAAAAAGAAAGATTTCTGGAAAATTCTCACTATGTAGAAACAAAATAAAACACTTCTAATAACCTATAGGTCAAAGAATAGATCAAAGGAGGAGTTAGAAAGTATGTTAAACTGGATGAAATGAAACAACAGCAGATCAAAATTTGCAGAATGACACTTGTATTGGAAAAAAAAGAAAGGTCTCAAATCAAGCAAAACTTCATCTTCCACCAAAAGATACTAGAAATAAAAAGAGAAAATTAAAACTAAAGCAAGAAGAGTAGAGATGATAAACATCCCCCCAAATTAATAAAATAGAAAACAGAAAAGCAGTAGAGAAAAGACCAATGAAACCTAAAGCTAGTGCTTGGCGAAGACCAACAAAACTGGCAAACATGTAACCAAATTTATCACAGAAAAAAGTAAATAAGTATCAAGGATAAGATAGGTGACCATCGTTAAAGGTTCTATAGTTAGTAAAAGGATAATGAAGGAATATTATAGACAGATCTATGACAATACATTTGCTATGGGTGGCACCTATGGCTCAGTGAGTAGGGCGCCAGCCCCATATACCAAGGGTGGCAGGTTCGAACCTGCCCCAGCCAAACTGCAACAAAAAGTAGCCGGGTGTTGTGGTGGGTGCCTGTAGTCCCAGCTACTCAGAAGGCTGAGGCAAGAGAATCACCTAAGCCCAGGTGTTGGAGGCTGCTGTGAGTTGTAATGCTACAGCACTCTACTGACGGCAATAAAGTAAGACTCTGTCTCTAAAAAAAAACAGGGTAGTGCCTGTGGCTCAAGGAGTTAGGGCACTGCCCACATATAACAGAGGTGGTGGGTTCAAACGCAGTGCCGGCCAAAAAACTGCAAAAAAAAAAAAAAAAGACAATACATTTGTTACATGAAAAGTGGGAAAATTTTTTGAAAGACACAAATTACCAAAGCTCACATAAGAAACAGAAAAAAAATTAAACATATAATTAAAAAAAATTATTCATTTATAGATAAGATAATGCTTTTCCAACTCATTCTGGAAGCAATATTACCCTGATATAAAACTAGAAATGATATTTTTTAAAAAGGTAACTACAGACTGGCATCTTTAGTGAATGACAGACACAAACATCTAATAGTAAAGCAAATTTATACCAGTAACGTATGTAAAGGATAATAAATGATGACCGAATGAAACGTATCCCAAGAGAGAAAGGTCGTTTTAACATTTTTTAAGAAAGTCAACATAAGTCACCATGTTAACAGACTAAAAACAAAGAGAAAATACCCAGGCCTGGTGCTGGGCACCTGTAGTCCCGGCTACTTGGGAGGCTGAGGCAGGAGGATCACTTGAACTCAGAAGTCTGAGGTTGCTGTGAGCTAAGATAACACCATGGCACTCTACCCAGGGCAACAAAGTGAGATTCCGTCTCAAAACAAACAAACAAAAAATGCTCAAAGATAGTAAGCAAAGAAATGAGAAGGAATGTTCCTGATAACACACTTGGTAATATCAAAAAAAAAACCTGGAGACAGACCGACAAATTAAATGGTTCTCTGCAATTGAATTATTGGACAGGATTATTCTTCAGTAAAGAGAAGGAACAAACTACAATTACACCCAACATGAATGAATCTCATGAATAATACTGAGTGAACAAAGCCTGATACATAAAAACACATGTGATTTTCTTCCATTTACATGAGGGGTAAAAACAGATGGTCCCAAGCTGTTGCAGGGTGAGATACTGATTACTCTTCATGGGGGAGATTGGGTTAGTGAGCAGAAAGGGCCTGGGAGAACTTCCAAAATTCTGGTAAGTTCTGTTTCTTGATGCTGGTTCCATGGATGTGTTTATTTGGGGAACATTAGTTGAACTGCGTCCTTGTGATTTGTGCATTTTCCATTATCATGACTTTCTCTTATTTCAACGGACTACTTGAATGAATTTAGCCAACAAATAAATAAAATAGTAAAATGTACTTACAAAGTGTTTGCTAGCAGCTCTGCACCAGATGTTAAAATCTATATAATTTTCATCAAGGCAGATGACCCTTGGAAAGGGATAACTTTTTCAAAAATCACTTGTGAACTTGGTTTTATAGATGAAAATCCCTAAAATCAAGATCTTGGGGGAAAATAAGTAAAATTTTTCTTAAGGTTAAAAAACCACTCAGTGGTAGTTAGACTAGAAATCAGACATGATGACTCAGCCTGACATTTTTTGACCAGATTCCTCTGGACAAGAAAACATCTTGACAGTCTCTGTAAAATAATGAGGCTTTTTAATTCAATATAGTTTTAGGCAGCCACCAGAAATATAAAAATGTTTTAAATTTTGCACCATGACAAAGCTCCAGACAGTGGCTGTTCTAGTGCCCCAGGAATCCAGGAAAGTGGTCAAAATTGGTTTAAAAGTTCAAGTTTTCTATCCAGACACTGCTCATTGCTCATGTAGTATCTTTCTCATTCCTCATTGACTATGCTCAGGACCTGCATGGATCACCTGAACACATTCACACATTCAATATGGTCACTCCGTACAATTAACGTCTGTGTACAGGTACCGAGCAACATTTCATCGTTTTGTTCTAGCAATCGTATTGCCCCAAACCATCCAGACTCTCTTTTTAAGCTTCCTAAAAACAACAAGTTTGTTAATTTGCAAGACTGCTAACTAGAATCACTAAAAGGATTGGCTTTTCTTTGTATCCCAAGAGTTCATTTATTCAGCAGATAAATCATCACTCCACATACAGACTCAGAACCAAAGATACTCCAGTTGAGGAGAAGCAGATCAAAGATGAGAAGCCCCAAAACCTAATGGCCCAACTGACCTCTCTCTAAAACCCTATTTTCTACTTTTTAGCCATAAGATCTTGAATAAGTTTCTTACTTTCTCTAAGCCTCAGGGTTTTTTTTTTACCTGTAACATAAAGATGACAACAACATCTACCCACCTCGTAGTTTTGAATGAATTGAATGAAAAACTGTGTCTAAGATCATTAACACTGCATGTGGAAAATAGTAATTCAGTCCAGGTTAGTTATTAGTACCATGATCATTATCATCCCTGATCTTATAGCCATAGCACCTATGCTATTGGTCACTGACTGTCTTAAGGCAGGTTCTCCCAGAAGCAGACTCTGAGCTAAGGGGTCAAATTGAAGTGACTTTAGGGACTGCTCCTGGGAAAAAGTTGGAGCAGAAAGTAAGACAGGGAAAGAAGTCAAGGAATGGTGTGATTTCAGGTGAAGTCCGGCCTCAGCCTGGTCTTAGAGAGAACTGTAAAGTATGGCTCTGAGTTTGTCTCATCTCAAGGCAAAGCAGCTGGCCTTCTGCGGCTGTCCCTCAGTGCTCTGTAGTTGGTAGGAGGGGTGTGCAACTTCCCCTAGAGCATGGAACTTGGAGAACTTTAGGCCTTCCCTTGGGGTGAGGCAACTCTAGGCACCTAAGGCCAATCTTCTGAAGGTTTGAGCAGAAAAGCAAAGCCCCACAAATCCAGTAAAGGAGATCCCTGGGGAACGTAGCAGGCCACCAACAGTGCTCTTACCACTTCCTGTGACTGAATCCATGAAGCCTGTTGCCAACTCTCCGTGCTCAGCCCCTTCCTACCTAAACCTCTCTACCCAGTCCTAGCCCTGCTTGGTTTGAAATCCAGATGTGTCTTGCAGACCCAGTCCTCATGATGAGTAGTTCCCAGGATCCCTTCGAGGCTCAACCCCTGGATCCACCTGACCTTGAAGACCTATATGTGACTTTTCCCAGCCAGGTTTCATTCCTGCTTCCAAACCAACTGCCAGGAGGATAACTAGCATCATGTCTGCCCTTCTTTTTGAAGTGCAGAACTCTAGAATTCTTGAGTTAATTTACTTAATTGTATTATCTCATTCGTATTATATAGGTATATTTTACTAGAACTCTAGAATTCTTAGAGTTCATTTACTTAATTTTACATACCTCATTTGTATTATGTAGGTATATGTTTTTATTAACTATATGTCTATATGACTTAGTTTGAGAACATGAGCAGTCACAGGAATGAAAGAATTGATAACTAAATATCAGTATTTGTAGAACCAGGGAAATAACTTGTAAGACAAGTAAGCACACTAGGAGAAAATGGGCAAGATCAAACTTGGCACATACAAACAATGAAAAATGAATCAAACCTATGGGAAAAAAAATCCATTCTCCTCCCCATAATTTATGTCAGTATTTTACATATAATAAAATCCTCCCTAAGCAAATAACTGATAAAGCAATAAAGCTGTCAGATGCAATAAACGGACTGTTTGCCTGGACTATCTGGAAACACTCCCATTCAGAGGCAGATACCCTGTTATATTAAGCTCCACGAAGAAAACATTTATCTATTGTGTGATAAACCTGACAAGTGCCTAAATCAGCTGCCTAAGAAGACTCTCTGGAATGCACCTCTGCAGAGGCTGATATTTAATTATATCGCCCTAAGTGTAAGATATAATTGCACCTATTATGTGATAGGAGCAGAAAAGAGGAGTAGAAATTAACTTCCACTGAATAACAAAGTAATTATCCATTATCGAAGATAAGATAGGACAGCCCCATTTTATTTTAAGCCTGGATTCATTCATCGAGGTTTCTATTGCTCTCGCTCCATGGCATGACCTAAAAAGAAGGTCAACACAGCAGTCAGAATGTTATCCTCCAGTGAAACTTCTGATGTCAGGAAATAGCCTCTCGCAGAAGCTTTAAATATCTCAAACCCAAGATGTTATCTTTTTCTTATACCAGCAATTCCTCCTGTGTCCACCACCCTCCACCCCCATAGTTGTCCAAACTAGAGTATTTGGAATTAATCTTAGCTCCCTTCTCATCTCTTATATCTACAACGTTTCTTACCAAGTCGATGTTCTAAACTCAGTTATGAGCCCTCCTCCCCATTCTGTGTCTCCACGGTCTTATTTCACATTCTGGCCACCTCTCGCCAGGCCTATTGCATTTGCCTCTTGCCAGGTTTGGCCACTGCAGTCTTTCTGCTCCCCATTTATTCTGCTTTAAAACAAATGGCTTAAATCCAATAACATAAGGGTCAGAAGAAGCCCATCAAGCAACAGCATTCTAAAGGATTCCACCTATGGAAAGTTAAAAAATAGGTAGCATTTAAGACTGTATCTTGGGTGGTATATCACTACCCCATGCTGCTGTAATAAATTGGGTGGTATATCACTACCCCATGCTGTGACTTGAAACACCCAAATTTATTATCTTCTATTTCTTGAGGTTAGAAATCTGACATGGGGCTTATGAGGCTAAAATTTAGAGGTCAGCAGAACTGTGTTTTTCTGGAGGGGCCAGTGTTGAATTCATCCTTGTCCTTTTCCCAGCTTCTTGAGGCTTCCTGTATTCCCTCACTGTGGTCCCTTCCAGCACTCAGATTCCTCCAACCTCTGCTTCTACCTTCCCTCCTGCCTCTCTTTTTCATTTTTTTTTTTGTTTTGGATCTTAGCTTTTTCATTTTTAAATTTTTTAAATTGATATATAAGAGATGTACATGTTCAGGGTGCATGTGATAATTTGGAAAATTTATATAAAGCTCACTTTCATCACCATTTATTCAACATATTGGAAGTACTTCCCAGAGTGATTAGGCGAAAGAAAGACACAATGGACATGCGAACTGGACAAGAGGCTGTCAAATCAGGCATTGTTCACCGACAAGATGACCTCTTAGGTGTACATCGGACCCATCTGGCCAATCCACATTGCTCTCTCTATTTTAAGATTCTTTCACTACTCATATCTGCAAAGTCTCTTATGCTATATAAGATGGACCCATTTTGGAGACTAGAACATGAATATTCAGACTTGGAGGACCATTATTCTGCACACCACTGGTGGTGAAACCATAAAGCAAAGTAAAAAAGTGATGACCATAAACGTTATTGCTCTCAGGCATGGTGGCTCGAACCCATAGTCCCTGTCACTCAGGAGGCTGAGACGGGAGGATTGCTTGAACCCAAGAGCTTGAGGCTTCAGTGAATTATGATTGCACCCCTACACTTCAGCATGCAGAATAGTGCAAGACCTCATTTTTAAAACTTGGGGAAATGAAAGCCATTACAGAGTTTACCTGGTTTTTTCTTGGCCAGGGCTGGGTTTGAACCTGCCATCTCCAGTATATGGGACCAGCGCCCTACTCCTTTGAGCCACAGGCACGGCCCCAGAGTTTACCTTTATTGAGAAGGAAGGAGTTAGAACTAGAAAGAAGCATATAGAAGCAAGCTGCAGGGAGGCTGGCTAGAAATTTTCTATTTCCATAACTAGGTGGTAGTTATGTGAGTGTTCACTTTAAACGAAGATTCAAGCCATACATTTGCATTTTAATATAGGTATTTATTTCATATTTTTAAAAAGATTTTATAAACCCGCCTAAAAGTCTCCATTACATTATTCTGGAAACCTGGCCCACAGCGTCTCCTGCCAGCCTGGTCCCTAAGCACCTCTGCCGCTCTCCGTGGTTCCCCCTCCCCCACCTGCCTTCACTGACCACCGCATGTCTTTTACACGTTTGTGTCTTTGCACATGAACTTCTCCCTGCTTGGTCTGCTTTTACCTTCTTTGCTTGGTGAGCATTATTATACCCATTAAAGCCTAGGCAAAATGCCATATCCCATGCTAAGCTCTCCCTGACTTCTCTGTCCCTGTCTCACCCAAAGACATTCAGCTGGTTCATTCTCTGTGTCACCACCGTGTTTTGGTCCACGATTTATCAAAGCACTGGCCACACTCAGCAGTGAATTGGTATTTATGTCTCTATCCTCTCAGGAAATCTCCAGGTAGCCTTTGGGCACCTATTTCTTAGTAAAGTGCTTGGCATGCATTCTATGCTTAATAAACAGCTTTTTTATTTTATTGAAGTATGATTCATTCTACAGTGTGAATTAAAGGGCAGAGGATGGGATTGGGGCAGGTGGAAATTGAGGACACGGAGAGAAACCACATTCATACAATTATATTCTAGGTCCACCGACCGGGATGATCCACCAAGTTGGAGTTAAGTCTTTTTTCAAATTTGCAATTTTTAGAAAACGCCTTAAATCCAAAGTGTACAAATGCTTCATACACAGTCGATTCTCACTATTGACAGTAGGCGTGTTCTAGAAAGTTACTATTGATACTCAACAATAGCTCCTATGAGAAATATAGGGTTAAGTAGCGGCAAGCCTCTGGTGACAATTTTTCATCAATACATAGGTGTGTTTCTGTTTAGCAATACCTCATTTAATATCTTGTTGATTCATTAACCTTGAACACATAGCCAGCAGCACTGTACTTCATGCCTCAGTGAAGCTTAGCTAACACACATATTTTCTCCATAAGGTACATCACAGCCCCCTTGTGCTTAGTAACACTTAGCAGCACTTCAGAACTATGCTTGGGGCCTATTTTAAATAACAAAATCACCAGCAAAATGCACAAAAATGAGAAAAACATGGCAGCCAATACACCCTAGAAAGGACACGTGTTTACAATATGAGAGCTAAAAAAAGAACAGGGAACATGGGGCACGTCACAGTCACCTTTTCCTGTCTCAGCTGGGAATGTGACGTCTGGGGACTGAAGCGTTCTGCAGCTCTGCGCACGCACGCATCCACAAATGACAACTAGAGCACCCTGGAGTATTAATTTGAGGTTTACACAAAAATTTTAGGACAACGTACATTTGCAAATACAGACTCTATGCATAACAAGGATCAACTGTACATTATCCTAACTTCACTCTCATCCTCACTGTCAAAGAGCAGAAACGACAAATAAGAGTATTGACTTGCCTGAGGTCACACAGCGAATCCAGGGAGACACTGAATGTAAACTTTTGCAGCTCTGCCTCCGCAGACCTGCCAAATGGCTACTGGGGAGTGGGTTTGGGGGGCCTGCCTACAGTTTGGGGAATGATATTTTCTAGCACATCAAGCTTTTATTGTCTCAAAATAATTAGACTGGGACAGCATAGATACTATTACCTTTCTTGGCTGAAATTTTTGTTTGCTTCCCATCACTAATAGAATATTTAAAGGAATTACCCTTTCATTCTCATGACAAATGTTGACAAAAATGTATTTTTTTTAATTCAGTCATTTGTACATATATCATAAATACATTTATGCCATTAGGGGATTCAATGTGTTAATTATTTGTACAAATTGGAGTGCTTACATCCTACTAATCAACA